>PVJC01010123.1:14909-44399 GCA_004026665.1 Murina feae
AGTGAGCAGCAATCAGGCAGGCAAGCAGGTGGGCGATTAGGAGCCAGCAGTCCAGGATTGTGAGAGAGTCCCGGATTGGAGAGGGTGACAGCTGGGCTGAGTGGACTCTTCCCCGTGCACAAATTTTGTGCACCAGGCCTCTAGTCTATACTAATAAAAGGGTTATATGCTAATTTGACTAGATAGACCAGATGTCTTCTGAACGTCCTTCTGGACAATCCTTCCAGACAAAGTCACAGAAGCTGCAAGAGCTGAGGAGGGCCCTGACAACCGTGGTGGCTGTGAGAGCTGAGGAGTGCCAGCAGCCAGTATTAGCAGCAGCAGCAGAGTGATGGGGCAGCACCTTCCCCTGATCTGCCCAGTCACCTCCCACAGAGGGAGGCCAGACTGTGGCTTAGCAGGCCTAAGGGGAGTGGGCCTAAGCCATCAGTAGGATATCCACTGAGGGCTCCCAGACTGTGAGAGGGGGCAGGTCAGGCTGAAGGACAGCCCTCCCACCAGTGCACAAATTTTTATGCTCCAGGACTCTAGCAAATAATAATACTGTATTGTATGTACAAAAGGTGCTATAATTAAAAATCCTGCATTGCATATTTAAAAGGTGCTATGGTTAATAATACTGTATTACATATTTAAAAAGTAACCATTTCACAATATATACAAATACCAAATCATTATGTTGCCAATATAATGCTATCTGTTAATTATACTGCAATAAAAAATGAGTTATCAAGAAATGAAAAAACATGGAAAAATCCTAAATGCATACTGCTAGTGAAGGAAGCCAGTCTGAAAAAAATATATACTGTCTAATTCCAACTCTATTGTTCTGGAAAAGGCAAAATTGTAGAGATAGCAAAGAGATCTATGATTGCCAGGCATTGGGAGACTATAAGGGTAGGATAAGTAGATGAAGCACAAGGAATTTTTGAAGCAGTGAAACTATTTTGTATGATAATGTAATGGTGAATACATGACATTATGAATTTGGCAAAACCCATAGAACTCTACAACACAAATAGTGAGCCTTAATGTAAATTATGGACTTATAATTAATAGTAATGAATCAATATTGGTTCAATAATTTTAACAAATATTCAACAATAATGCAAGATGTTAATAATATGGAAAATTGTGCACAGTGAGGTATGTACAAGGGGGTGTATGGAACTCTGTACTTTCTGCTCAATCTTCCTATAAGCCTAAAACTTTTCTAAAAAATAAAGTCTATTGATTATTATTTATTAATTATTTTAAGACACCTGTTATTTTATTTTGTTTCTTATTAGCTTGCTCCTTCTACTACAAGTACTACAACAACTTATAATCTATATTTGAATTTATAATAACACTAGGGGCCTGGTGCACGAAATTCGTGCACGGGTAGGTGGGGGATGGGGAGGGCAGATGGGAGGTCCTGCAGCCAAACCTGCACCCTATCCAATTCAGGCGCCCTTGGGAGATGTGCTACTGATGGCTTGGGCCCACTCCACGTGGTTCTCTGCTCTCTGCCAGACCTGTCTGCTCCACACCACAGGGATGGGCAAGCAGGCCCTGCTGGGCGCTGCCTGTGGGGTCCCCGATTGCTGGCTCCCGCCCCCTGTCCTCTTGTCCTCAGCCGCTGCCCCAGCTGAGGGAAACTGGGGGCTCCCTGATGTTTCTGGCTCGCCATGCCCCCTGGTCCCATCATCTGCAGCCACTGCCCCAGCCGAGGCTGGCCCAGGCAGTGGCTGGGGGGTCCCCAAGCCTCTGGCTCACCGCACCCCCTGGTCCCGGTGGCTGGGGGTTCCTGATGCCTCTGTTCATCACGCCCCCTCATCCCGTCTTCCGCAGCCACTGCCCCAGCCGAGGCCCAGCCAGGGCGGTGGCTGGGGGCTCCCTAATACCTCTGGCTCTCCATGCTCCCTGGTCCCGTCCTCTGCAGCTGCCACCCAGGCCAAGGCCAGGCTGAGGCAGTGGCTGGGGGGGTCCCTGATGCCTCTGCCTCCCCACACCTCCTGGTTCCATGGTCTGCAGCCACCATCCCAGCCAAGGCCCAGCCACCACCATGCCCCCTCATCCTGTCTTCTACAACCAACACCCCAGCCAAGGCCTGGCGGGGTCGGTGGCTAGAGGGTCTGGATGTCTTTGGCTCAGTGCGCCCCCTGGTCCCGGTGTCTGGGGGCTCCCCAATGCCTCTGGCTCACCCCGCCCCTGGTCCTGTTTTCTGTGCTGCCTCCCCGGCCACCTCCGCCACCTGCACTGCACCTGGCCCAGCCAGGCCGCCTGAGTTGCTGCTGGCTCTGTGGCTGCCAGCCTCCATCTTGGCTGGGTCAATTTGCATGCAGCCGCTCTGATTGGCTGGTGGGCGTGGCTTAGGCATCCCAAAGAAATGGTCAATTTCAATATTATACTTTGATTAGAGTAGATCTTTTTGGATGGTATTTCACTCATTCACTAATTCACTTATTAATTCATTCAATGTTCAAACCTTTATAGTGGTTGTAAACTATACAAACCTTTATAGTGTTTGATGACCACCTACTCATAATTTTAAATATTGTATGTAATTTTACCTCCTTTTAAAATGTTTTAGCCCAGCTGGTGTGCTCAGTGGTTGAGCCTTGATGCACAAACCAGAACATCATGTGCCCAGATCATGGGTTCAATCCACAGTAGGGGGCACACATGAGGCAGCCAATCCATGATTCTCTCTCATTATTGACATTTCTATCTCTATCTAAAATCAATAAAAACATATTTTAAAAAATAAAATGTTTTATCATGCCATATTGAGAGATTACAAATCATCTGTTTTATAAGCTTAGCATCTTAAATTAATTATAGAACCCCCTCTGAGAGTTATTTTTATAGGTTATTATTAGGATAAGTCAGTTCTGGAATATGTCCAAATTGGATGCACCCAATTTTAATTCATTACTTTTTTCTTTGATGAGTTATTCATTTTGCTTTATCAATTAACATGACTGACTTTTATACTATAGATATGATATATAGTACATATCATATTATACTAGAATGAATAGTTCTGAAGACCAGTTCTTGGCACACAAGATAATCTTAATAAAGTTTCAATGTTGCCTAAATTAATATTTTTCAGATATATGGAAAATATTACTGAAAAATATTATTGAAAAATATTAAATATAAATTACTGAAAGTATAAAATCCCTCAAGGTGAAGAGCCATCTGCTCATAATGACCCTTAAGAGAAATTACCTTGGCTATTGCAAAGTAGATTCATTTATTCCAGTCAGAAATTGTATTTTAGATATTGTTGCTCAGTAGTTGGCAAAAGCAACTCCACCAATCATATAATATTCAATCTTCAAAAGAAAAAGTAGTTTCAGGAAAGCAGAAATTGCAAAGGTTAATTTCAACTTGATTTTTTTCTTGTTACATGGATGACAAACAGAAAGCCATATAAAATATATAAAATAAATAGTGAGTATAAATAAAATGGAATTAAATGTAACTTTAAAATACTTTCATAGTAAACTTAGTGAGTGATTATACTTATAGATAAATATTTCTTGATATTGATGATAAAAATTTAATGGGAACTCAAAACTGGATTAGTAGGTTGTAGAGTCAGAAAATGTCATTTTCAGTAAACAAGAATCAATTTTTGTTCAGGTTATTAAGCTAAGAACCTCAAGGAAATACAGATAACAGGTTAGAAATTCTAGCATTTTACAGTTAAGCAATATTGCAAATAAAAATAACCCTGGGAAAGCCAAGGGGGTAATACATTTCTTAAAATACTGTTTCTCTATTTCACTTGGGAAATAGATTCAAAAGAAGCAGTAAACAACAGCTGTAACAAAGATTATGCCCCACATCTCCATAGTTTTTCAAAAAAATTGAGAGGAGAATTCCTGGTTGTATGTGAAAAAATATACAATCATTTCTTAAATACACACTTAAAGAGATGAGTGTGACTGTGACATAGCCACAGAGATTCTAATTTAAAAGGTGATATAATTAAAATGTTTAAATATTAAAAAGATAGAGAACTTTTATTTAATCTAATCTAATAAAAGAGTAATATTGAAATTGATCATTTCTACGGGATGCCTAAACCACGCCCACCAGCCAATCAGAGTGGCTGTATATAAATTAACCCAGCCAAGATGGGGGCCGGCAGTCATGGAGCTAGAGTAAACAGGCAGCTTCCATTGCACCAGGAGTAAACTGTCTGCCGGCCAGCAGCTGGGCTTCTCCCAGTTCCAGAAAAAATACTTGCAACATTGTCTCAATTATAGAAGCCTCAGAGCTGAAGCAAACAGCAGCCTTCGGTTGCACCAATGATGGAGGAAACTGCCTGCCTAGAGTCTACTAAGGCAACATTCTTTCAATTATAGAAGCCACAAGCTAAATCCAACAGGAGGCTTCATTACCTGCCTAGGCTTTGGCTTAAAGGAACAGTGTATCAATTATGGAAGATAAATAAACCCCAGAAACCTGCTTCCAGCCAGCCTTGCTGGGACATTGGGTCAATGGGAGCTGTGGGCAGGCTGAAAGCCTGCAAACAGCCATCAGCTCTGCACCCAGGCTGGCCAGGTACCCCAGTAGGAACCCAAAACCTGAAGGGACTGTGGGAAGCCTGAAAATGGCCCTCATCCCATCACCCAGGCTGGTCCCACCCCAATGGGGTGAGAGTTCACACTGGGGGGGCTTGGCCAGCCTGCAAACAGCTATCAACCCCTCACTCAGGCTGACCAGGCACACCAGCAGGTGGACATCCCCAGAGGGGTCCCAGACTGTGAGAGGGCACAGGCCGGGCTGATGGACCTCCTGAGTGCACAAATTTTTGTGCACCAGGCCCCTAGTAGGTTACATATTAATAATAGAAATTAATTCTACTTGTTTTGAAAAAAAGAGTATTATGGATTGTAAAGCTTTCTAAGTTATATAATGTCTAATCACTGGAGTGTACAACTAAAACTAATAAAATAATGTAGTCAACTGTAACTGAAAAATAATTTTTTAACTTTAAAAAAAAGCTTTATAAAATGAGCTTAAACACATAGAACAAAAATTAATAATCTGGTGAAACAGATTATCAAAGAGGCTGTAGGACTCTTCTCTTAAGATTAATAAAGTCAGGAACACATCTATCTTTGCTCAAATGAAGCCAGTTTGAAGGATAAGGTTGAATTAAATGAAAGCCAGTATCTCTTTTCATCAGTCATGTCTGTGGATTCCCTAGTCAAAGATTTCAAAAAGACAAGAAAGTTCTAAAATTTACAGCATTGCTTATACCAGAGATAGTCAATTTATATGTGAAATAGCATACTGAAGGGAAGGCACCTATAATAATAATATTTAATTATAAAGAAATAAAATACATATGAAAAGACATATAAAAGGAAGAAAGTCCAGCAGAAATTTTTAAAGTCATCTAAATCACTTGTGCCAATTACCTTTTTTCAATTTGAAATGTTATTAAAGACATGTTTAGGATTAATTTCAATGTTATGTATCCTATACAATAAAGAGGTAATATGAAAATTGATTATCACTCCAACACACAAGATGGTCACCCTTATGTGGACACAAGATGGCTGCCACAAGATGGTCAGCAGGGGAGGGCAGTTATGGGTGATCAGGCCTGCAGGGGAGGGCAGTTATGGGTGACCAGGCTTGCTGGGGAGGTCAGTTAGGGGGAACCAGGCCTAAAGGGGAAGATAGTTAGGGGTGACCTGGCAGAGGAGGGCAGTTAGGGGCAACCAGGCTGGCAGGGGAGGGCAGTTCAGGGTAACCAGGCCTGCAGGGGAGGGCAGTTGGAAGCAACCAGGCTTGCAGGTGAGGGCAGTTGGGGTGGACCAGGCCTGTAAGGGAGGACAGTTGAGGGTGACCAGGCCTGCAGGGGAGGGCAGTTAGGAGTGACCAGGCCTGCAGGGGAGGGCAGTTGGAAGCAACCAGGCTTGCAGGTGAGGGCAGTTGGGGGGGACCAGGCCTGTAAGGGAGGACAGTTGAGGGTGACCAGGCCTGCAGGGGAGGGCAGTTAGGGGTGACCAGGCCAGCAGGGGAAGGCAGTTGGGGGTGACCAGGTTTGCAGGGGAGGGCAGTTTGGGGTAATCAGGCTGGCAAGGGAGGGCACTTAGGGGCAATTGGGCTGGCAGGGGAGCAGTGAGGCGTCAATTAGGCTGGCAGGGGAGTTGTTAGGGGGTGATCACACTGGCAGGCAGAAGCAGGTAGGGACAATCAGGCAGGCAGGCAGATGAGTGGTCGGGAGCCTGCAGACCTGGACTATGAGAGGATGTCTGACTACCCATTTAGGCCTAGTGGGATAGGGCCTAAGTGGGCATTCAGACATCCCTCAAGGGGTCCCAGATTGGAGAGGGTGCAGGCTGGGCTGAGTGACACATACCGCCACCCTTATCTAGTACACAACTTTCGTGCATCAGGCCACTAGTATGTTATAGTCACTATATATCCTATCTAATAAAACAGTAATATGAAAATTAGGTGTCACTCAGTGACAAAGATTGTCTCCCTCATAGCCACAAGATGGAGACGCCCATACCACATTCTATCTAATAAAATAGTAATATGTAAATTAGGCGTCACTCTGTCACAAAGATGGCCGTCCCTATGGCCACAAGGTAGAAGCGCCCATACCACAGTCTATCTAATAAAAGAGTAATATGAAAATTAGGCATCACTCTGTCACAAAGATGGCCACCCCCATGGCCACAAGCTGACTGCCCCCATGGCCACAAGATGGTGGCGCCCAGTCTGGCTCAGCCCTGCCACTGAAGTGGTCAAGCCTGTTAGCCAGGCAGGTGACAGGGAAATGGGGGACCTCAGGAGCAGAACAGGCAATCAGAGGGGGCTGGGGGTCCCCTGCCCAGGTCAGAGGCCTTCACCAGAGGCCTCAGGCATGGGCAAGGGAGGAGCCAGTGATCAGAAGGGTGTGAGGGTTCCCTAGCCAGGCATAAGTCTTGGGCAGGAGCAAGGCTGGAGATCGCAGGGGGCAGGATCAAAGCCAGTGATCACAGAGGCCTGGGCTCTGTGAAGCCGGCGATTCGAGGGGTTTGGGGGTCCCCTGCCCAAGCCTGCATCCTCAGCCAGGGGTTACAGGCCTGGGCAGGGGTGGAGCTGGGATTGGAGTGGCAGGGGTGGAGCCGGTGATTGGGGTGAACTACAGATGAAACACCTTTTCTTACTGCTCATTGGCTAAGCTCCCTGTATGCCAATGGTAATATTCTTAGTAACTTGGGTAATAAGAATCCCTAAAGGTGATCTAAGGTTTTTCCACCTCACTCCTGGAGAAAAAAAATGAAGGTCCACTTCTGGAGGGCTAAGAAATGTCACATTCTGCCCTAGCTGGTTTGGCTCAGTGCATAATGCCTGAGCCTGCTGACTGCAGGGTCTGGGTTCAGTTCTGCCCAAGGGCATGTACCTAGGTTGCAGGCTCCTCCTTTGCCGGAGCCCAGGTCAGGGCTTATGCAGGAGGAAACCAATCAAAGTGTTTCCCTCACTTTGATGTTTTTCTCTGTTTTTCCCTTCTCTTCCACATTCTCTAAAAATCAATGGAAACATATCCTCAGGTGAGGATAAAAAAAAAAAAAGAAAGAAATGTCATATCCTATGAAAGACACATCTTGAAAATGCCTAAAGAAAGTTGTCATTTCTTCATGGTGAGGGACTGGAGTCCATGTTGATGAAAACACCTTGGTGGCTGCAGTGACTGGAAGTGGCTGCAGCAATGGGGCGATGGGGCTGGTGGCTTACCCTAATTAGCTTGGTTGCCTCCCACAAAGGGAGGCCAGACTGCGGCTTAGGCCTGCTCCCCAAGGGGAGCAGGAAGCAGGCTTAAGCCATTAGTAGGACACCACCTGAGGGCTCCCAATATGTGAGAGGGGGCAGGCTGGGCTGAAGAACCCCCTCCACCAGTGCACCGAGCCCCTAGTGTGTGTGTGTGTATACATATTATATATATATATATATATATATATATATATATATATATATATATATATATATATATTAGGGGCTGGTGCACAAAAATTTGTGCACGGGGGGCGGGGGCAGTTCTTCAGCCCAGCCCATGCCATCTCTCAGTCTGGAACCCCTCGGGGAATGTCCACCTGCTGGCGTACCTGGCCAGCCTGGGCGAGGGGCTGAGGGCCATATTTAGGCTGCTCACACTCCCTTCAGGGTTTGGGTCCCTACTGGGGTGCCTGGCTGGAAGCAGGTTTCTGGGATTTATTTAACTTCTATAATTGAAGTTCTATTTGTTGCCTTGGTCCCCCACCCCACCCCCGCTCAAAGCCTGGGTTGCCCTTGGCAACCCAAGGTCCCAGCCTGGCAGGTATCTGGTGTTTGTTTATCTTCTATAATTGAAACTTTGTAGCCTTGAGTAGGGCTCAGGGCCCACAGGGCCCTAGCTTCCTCCATTGCCCAGGGCAACTCCAGCTCCGTGGCTGCTGCCATCTTAGTTGAGTTAATTTGCATTTTTTCTCCTGATTGGTTGGTGGGCGTGGCTTGTGGGCATGGCTTGTGGGTGTAACAGACTGAGGGTTAAATTGCATATTACTCTTTTATTAGATTAGATATACTAGGAGCCCGGTGCACGAAATTCATGCACTGGTGGGGGGGAGTTACTCAGCCTAGTCTGCCCCTCTCACATATTGGGAGCCCTCAGGGGGTATCCTTTGGGGAGTGGGCCTAAGCTGTAGTCGGCCTCCCTTTGTGAGAGGCGACCAGGCTAATCAGAGGAGGCCACCAGCCCCATCACCCCGCTAATGCAGCCACTGCCTATCACCGCAACCACCAAGGTGTTTTCATCAATACAGACTCCAGTCCCTTCACCATGAAAAAATGACAACTTTCTGTAGGCATTTTCAAGATGTGTCTTTCATAGGATATGACATTTCTTTCTTTATGTTTCCACTGATTTTTAGAGAATGTGGAAGAGAAGGTAAAAACAGAGAGAAACATTAAAGTGAGAGGAACATTTTGATTGATTGTCTCCTACATATGCCCTGACCTGGGCCCTGGCCAGGGAGGAGCCTGCAACCTAGGTACATGCCCTTGGTCAGAACTGAACCCAGACCCTGTAGTCAGCAGGCTGAGGCATTATGTACTGAGCCAAACCAGCTAGGATAGGATAGGACATTTAGCCCTCCAGCAGTGGACCTTCATATTTTTTCTCCAGGAGTGAGGTGGAAAAACCGTAGCCTTTAGGGATTCTTATTACCCAAGTTATTAAGAATATTATCATTGGCATACAGGGAGCTTAGCCAATGATCAGTAAGAAAAGGTGTTTCCTCTGTACTTCACTCCAATACCGGCTCCACCCCTGCCCCTCCAATGCCAGCTCCACCCCTGCCCAGGCCTGCAGCCTATGGCCAAGGCTGCAGGCCTGGGCAGAGGATCCCCACACCCCTATGATCACTGGCTTCACAGAGCTCAGGCATCTGTGATCACCAGCTCTGATCCTGCCCCCTGCCATCATCATCTCTGCCCTTGCCCCACTACAGCCTCTGCCCAAGGCTATAGGCCTGGGCAAAGGACTCCCAAACCCCTGTAATCATCAGCTCCACCCTTGACTCACTGCAGTCTGTGGCCAAAGCTACAGGCCTGGGCAAGGGACCCCTGACCCCTGCTTTGCCGGCTCTACCGGTGCCCAGACCCCTGCAATCGCAGGCTCCACCCCTGCCCCTCTGATCACTGACTCTGCAAAGCCTATGTCGCAGCAATCTTCAACTTTTCCCCGGCCAGGCCTGAGGCCTCTGGCCCAGGCCTTATGCCTGGGTAGGGCACCCTCATACCCCTCCAATCACTGGCTCCACCCTTGCCCATGCCTGAGGCCTCTGGTAAAGGCCTCTGCCTGGGCAGGGGACTCCCAGGCCCTTCTGGTCACCTGTTTTGCCCCTCAGGCCCCCTGCCTCCCCTGCCACCTGCCTGTCTAACAGGCCTGACCACTTCAGTGGTGGAGCTGAGCCGGACCGGGCACCACCATCTTGTGGACATAGGGGAAGCCATCTTTGTGATGGAGTGATACCTAATTTGCATATTATTCTTTTATTAGATAGAATACACACACACACACATAATTCGTGCACTGGGGAGGAGTGGTAGTGTGTGTCACTCAGTACAGCCAGCACATTCTCCAATCCTGTACCCCTCAGAGCATTCCTGACTACAGTTTAGGACAGATCATAGTACACTTGCAGGGATTGAACCTAAACCAGCAGTCAGACATCCCTCTCACAATCTGGGACCACTGCCACCTAACCACTTGCCCACCTGCCTGATCACCCCTAACTGCCCTCCCCTGCCAAAGTTATCTCCCCCTAACTGCACTCCCCTGCTGGGCTTCTCACCCCTAACTGCCCTGCCTTGCTGCCTGATCACCCCCTAAATTCTCCCCTGCCAGCCTGATTGCCCCTAACTGCTCCCCTCTGACAGCTTAATAACCTCCTTAATTGCTCCCCACTGCCAGTCTGATTACCCCTAACCACCTCTGCCTCAGCCCCTGCTACTTTGGTTCTGTCTGAAAGGATGTCCAGAAGATGTCTGGTCTAATTAGCATATTACTCTTTTATTAGTATAGATAAATGAAATATAACATATACATTCCCATTTTTCTGGATAAGGAATGAACCTCAGTAGGACTTTCCATTCGAAATAATGTCCTCTTATTCTCATCCAAATTAACAGAGATTTCAGCTGTGAAACACAGCTAAGAGCTCCCTGAGGCACTTTCCAGGGTCCTTCCCAGAGTTTTCCCTTTCACCCAGGGCTAGATGTGGGGGAGATGCAAAGAAAAGCACTGAGCTCTCATCTTTAAGGAGCTCACATTCTAGCAAGGGAGAGTGACTTGTAAACAAGTAATTATGACACACATGATAGATGTTAAAATAGACATCCGATATAATAAAAGAGAAACATGCAAATTAACCATCCCTCTGCTACACTCAAGTCACACCCACAAGCCACACCCACAAGCCACATCCACAAGCCAATCAGGAGCAAGTATGCAAATTAAGCCAACTAAGATGGTGGTGGCCATGGAGCTGGAGCAAGCAGAAGGCTTGGGGTGCCCCTGGCGATGGAGGAAGCCAAGCTTCCTGCCTTTCCTGGCTGGCCCTTGGCTCTGCTCAATGCTACAAAGTTTCAATTGTAGAAGATAAATAAATCGCAGAAAGAAAAAAAAAAAAGGAGAGACTGGGAGCTTGGGCCACCGAGGGTATGGGCAGCCTGAAAATAGCCATCAACCCCTCACCCAGGCTGGCCACATGCTCATGGGGTGAGGGTCCTCCTGGGAAGCTTGGGCAGCCTGCAAACAGCCATCAGCCCCTCACCCAGGCTGGCCAGGCACCCCTGTGGGGACCACCACCCTGAAGGGGGTGTAGCCAGCCTGAAAATGGCCCTCTGCCCCTCACCCAGGCTGGCCAGGCACCCCAACGGGACCCTCACCCTGATCTGGGACACCCTTCATGGCAAACCAGCCGGCCCCACCAGTGCAGCAGGCATCTATCCTATATAATAAAAAGGTAATATGAAAATTGACTCTAACAGCAGAATTACTGGGAATGACTGGTCACTATGACATACACTGACCACCAGGGGGCAGATGCAGGAGCTGCCCCTGATGGTCAGTGCACTCCCACAGGGGGAACTCTGCTCAGCCACAAGTCAGGCTGATGGCTTCCAGTACATTGGTTGTGGTGGGAGCCTCTCCCACCTCCTTAGCAGTGCTAAGGATGTCTGACTGCAGCTTAGGCCTGCTCCCTGCTAGCAAGTAGACATCTCCCGAGGGCTCTTGGGCTTCCAGAGGATGTCTGACTGCCAGCTTAGGCCCCATCACCCGGGTAGTGGGCCTAAGCCAGCAGGTAGACATACCCCAATGGTTCGCAGACTGTGAGAAGGCACAGGCGGGCTGAAGGACCCCCCCCCCGCCCAACCTCCACCGAGTGCTTGTGTAGTGGGCCTCTAGTTTCAAAGACTGGAATGAGTTATTACACAGGCCTGTGGCATAGGGGAAGATAAACAGGTCCAGACAGTCCAGGGAATGTGAGGCCAGAGTTCCCCAAGGAAAGCTTCAGCACAGCTCACTGATAAAACATGTGAAGATATTATTCGGTTACTGAACCTACCCTGACAGGTTCTATTTCCAGTGCCCATGGAATTTCCATTTGTTGCTGATATTCTCATTATATAAAAAGTTCTCATCCTGCAAGAAAAACTGGAACATTTCCTCAGGCACAATGAGAACAGGACCCAAGTCATGTTTTAAGTCAATACTGATGACATCAGTCCAAAATCCGACACAACCAAGTCATCTGCACCAGGAGGAAAAGAAAAGAGCCCTTTACTTTTAAAAGCTTTTTAATTATTTAGTATATCTAATGCTATTAAGAAATAAGATCACATTCATTCAAAATCTTGGGAAACAGGCCTGCCCTTTCCACCTAATACTTGTGTATTTAAAATATTCCTATCACATTTTAGCTTTCTTCACAGAGCAGCTAACAAATCCTTTCTCCAAACTGGCAAAATGTTGAAATTAGAATTTAAAACAAGAGTCCACAGGCAGAAAAAGAAAGAGGGGGAGGGAAGCTTCTTCACTTTGGACACTACATAAATACATTATTAAAATATTTGCTTCTCTTTCTTATGTGAACTGAATTTATAAATAACATACATTTAAACTAAAATTTTTAAATTAGTATAATGAGTATCTTTTTATTGAGGACATATTTTCTCTTACTTTAGCTTTTTCCAATCACAGAATATATATAGTACTGTATTTTCTGGCGTATAAGATGACCCCCAACTTTTGAGAAGATTTTCCTAGATTAAAAAGTCTGGATGGAGACTGTATGCGGCACAAAAAGGAGCCGACCAGAGACACTTGCAGTCTCCATCGGGCTCCATTGAAATGAATGGAGTGCAGCCGTTTTTGAGCTCCCCCCACCGTATGCAGCGACCGCAGATTTTCCAGTCCGGCTCGGAAGTTTCAGCATCCACCCTATAAGACGACACCCGGCATATAAGATGACCCCCGACTTTTGAGAAGATTTTCCTGGCTTAAAAAGTAGTCTTATACGCCAGAAAATATGGTACATTTGTCACTGAAAATAATTTGTGGATCATTTGCCACTTAATTATTTTCAGTTTCATATATTCAGAAACCACATGCTGAGGTATATATATTGAGGATCAATATATTAATATTTTTATATGATCTGTGCTCAATATCTGCACAAAGATTGTATTTGAAAAATATCTTAATATGTTCTTAGAATAGCCACTACCTATACACTTGTCACACACTAGAGGCTGGTGCATGAAAATTATGCACTTGGGGTGGGGGAGTGGTCCCTCAGCCTGGCCTGTGCCCTCTTACAGACCAGGAACTCTCAGGATATGTCCAACTGTCAGCCATGCCGACAGTTGGACATCCTTAGCGCTTTGGGGGAGGTAGGAGAGGCCGGCTTCTGGCTGAGCAGCACTCCCCCTGTGGGAGTGCACTGATCATCAGGGGCCAGCTCTTGCTTTGGGCATCTGCCCCCTGGTGATCAGTGTGCATCATAGTGACCAGTCATTCTGCTGTTTGGTCAATTTGAATATTAGCCTTTTATTATATAAGATGATCACAAAAAAGCTGTAACTTTGGACTTCATTTCCTCTCAACATTCCCAGATGGACTTGTCTTTCACTCTTTATACTTTAAATACTCCTGTTTTGTTTAATTGCACTGAATCTTCTAGGGTCACCTGCCAATGACTAACAAGGTTTTCCACTGTCTCTTTCTATCCAAAGACTGTATTCCCACCACTGTTTTCATGTTACACCCAAGATGATTTTCCTTTCTAGCAATCACACCTTACCACTAATGAAAGGTCTGCTAAATTCATCACTCCTCCTCTTGCTATTCCTAGAACTTTCTTCTCAAACATTGTGTTGGTACCAAGAAAAGCCCTATGTATGTTATTTGTTCTTTCCTAGTTTTAATCCTAGAAGTCCATTTCAATCAGATGATAAAATGAAGTGCTAATTAATGATATCTACCTACAATTATATTTATGTCTTTAAATATATCTACCTATTCAGTCTGATTTTAACTTATAATCAAAGCAAATTAAGTTATTTTGTTAATATGAAAGATTAATGCAGAAGCATACAATAATGAAAACGTGTTTAATGATAGGTATAAATAAAAGATGCACACATGTGCAGGAGGCAACCAATCAATGTGTCTCTCTCACATTGATGTTTCTCTGTCTCTCCCCACCCCCCTTTTCCCTCCCTTTCACTCTCTCTAAAAGTCATTGAAATCATTGGGAAAAAATCCTTGGGTGAGGATTAATATATATACATATATCTGTCTAAATCCCTGGGGTGGCAGATTACAAATATTTTTAATTCTATTCTTGTTGCATCTCTGCATTTTTCCATTCATTGTTATAGCAAATACGTTTTACTTCTATAAAGAGGAAATTTTTAAGCTACAAACTTTAGCAAAAGTGACATGTATAATGCATAAAATTCCCATAAAAATGATAATTTTTAGAGAAGGAAATTTGGAGTATTATCCCTCTACTACATATAACAAATGAGGAAATTTCTGCTGTCATGAGTGATATTACCTGATTTGTTTATTGCAGAATCACAACTCTTTTGAAATAGAATATGTCATTGTCACAACTATATTTTCTTCTCTATCGTCTTCCTTTCTACTCCTTGTTGGCAAATTCACAAATGACTGAATTCCTCAATAATTTTCTCTCTCCCTTTCCCCCTTCTTTTTTTCATTGCTAAATAATTTTTTCTTACCAATAAAAAATTACTACTTTAAAATATACTGTGTTATCTATAATGCTAAGTGAAATAAGCCAGTCAATGAAAGAAAAATACCACATGTCCTCACTCATCTATGGATAATAATAACCTTTATAAACTGGTGAACAAAAATGAATATAGAGGCAGAGCAGCATCAAACAGACTGTCAAATTACAGCAACAAGGACAGGAACATTGGGGGGGGGGAGGGGTAACAGATCAGCCAAGGGACTTTGGTGCATGCATTTAAGCATAACTAATGGACACAAAACACTGGGGGGTAGGGGAGGCTGGGGGAAGGGCAGGGGGAAAAAGAGATATATGTACTAATCTTTGTAAAACTTTATATAATAATAAAAAAAAATGTATGAAAGTAAAAAAAAAAAAAATACTGTGTTATCTGAATTGATTTCCAGCTAAGAAGTCTTTTCCTTTTAAAGGAAAAGCATGGAGAAGATAAAAATCAGAAAGGAAGAAGAAAGTTCCGAAAGAACAAAGGGCAATAAAAATGGGGAGGGGTAGAGAGAGAGAGAGAGAGAGAGAGAGAGAGAGAGAGATCCCTTCTTCCTAATATTTTCATGTTCTCTTTAGCTATTTAGACTAAAGTCTGCTGAGGGTGGGGCAGGAAGGGACTATGTGCATTTAGGAGAAAGATAATCTCAAAGTAAATGATTAACACTGAGTTGCTACCGTATACCACTCACTATGACAAGCTTAAGGTTTTTGATTACTGCATAAGACTTTTAAGGCATAGTTGGGCATTTATTTATTAAATGTAAGCATTAGAAAAAAGGCAAGTTAGATGACAACATCTATACTGCTTCTTAATTCAAATCCATGTGGAAACCCAACTTTTAAATGTAGTCCTTAGTTCTGCATCAGCATTATTAGTCTTTATAAAAATCATCTCCAGCCTCAGTTTTACTTTTTTTCATATTATAGGTGAGGAGGAGGTGGGAAAATCAGAGAATCAAGGAGAGAGAGAAAAGATAAGGGAGAAGGAGGAAAGTGAAGAAAGAAAAGAAAGATGTGAAGATGTGAAAGGGAGAGGAGGTGGGAAGTAGGAGAGAGAAAAGGTGTTTAACTGTTGACTGATACAAGAAATAAATAATTTTATATACATAGATACATTGCTGCTCATAACATAACTGAATTTAAGGAGAAAAAATCATACTATTTTATCATACTTAAGATTTGGAATTTATGTAGGAAAAAATACCAGGTTTGTCTCTTTTTTTAAGAAATAAAAAGGCATGAAAAGACAACATTTGGATATATCCGTTATGAATTTGTTGTAGAAGTTACAACACCAAGAGTGAATCATAATGTAAAATATGGATTCTGGGTAACAATAATGTGTCAATTCAGGTTTGTCAGTTGGAACAAAGGTACCCCTTTTGGGGAGGAGGTTGATAATGGGGGAGGCTGTGCATGAGGGGACAGAAGGTATATGTGAAACCTCTGTACCTTCTCTTCAATTTTTATGTGAACCTAAAATTGCTCTAAAAAATTCTTAATTAATTAAAAAGAAAAAGATACTCCTAAGAAAAACACAGTCACTGTGAATTAGGAAAGCATATGAAATGTTCTCAGTGAAATATATTACAAATATTAAATGTAAAATACCATAAACAAAAGTTTTGCTTTTAATAAAAATATTTATAATTCCTTCACAAAATCTAATTATTCCTGAATACTTTTAAATGCAGTTAAAGTGAGAGGAAATGTGGTTCTAAATGATATAACCACCAGTTTCTCTGCTTACATAAAAACTCATCTCCCCAAATATGTCTTGTTTCACAGGAAATAAAGTATACAACTATGTTTCCAAAGTATTAATCATGGAGGAATATATAACAGCATCCTTTATTGTATAGAATCTGTCAATGACTGGCAAAAGTAAATCTGGAAGTCGACAGGTGAAGAAGACCAAAATAATAAAATGATTTTCTAAGGAATTGACACCAAAAAGGATCCAATGAAATAAAATCTCATAAAATAAGTATAGATTTTACATACATGTTCTTCGGATTCCAGCACATGTCTTCCAAAGTAATTTATATAACATGGAAAATTATCACAAAAATGTTCTTCAATTACTAATTTAGCAGTATGTGTTTCCTATTTACTCTATTTCATGCATCTGTTTATCCCAAACATCATTCCTGAATATCGTATTTTCTGGTGTATAAGACAACCCCCAACTTTTGAGAAGATTTTCCTGGGTTAAAAAGTCCTAACGGAGACCATATGCGGCACAAAAAGGAGCCGACCGGTCTCCGTCCGGCTCCATTGACGAACCCTGGCTTTTGAGAAGATTTTCCTGGGTTAAAAAGTCATCTTATAAGCCGGAAAATACGGTATGTATTTCATGTCAAGCATTATGCCAGGCACTGCTAATACCTAAGAGCCACATGATAAAACAAACAAACAAACAAAAAACAGAGTAAATAATTCATAGTAACTCAAACATGAGTCAATGATAGCACTGAAATTCAGAAACTTTTAAAACCTCAATTTAACCAAAAAGTTCAAGTATCCCTTCTACAATTATCTTAATTCTAATATCTCAGAGTAGTAAAATTTAAACTTCTTATTTCACTTTTCTGGTGAATTTACATTCTGGGGAATTTGCTGATGAGTCATAAGAAAGATTTAAAAATAAATAACTAAAGGAGACTCAAAAGACCTAAAATCTCCATCTCTACCGACTTGAAAGAAAGAGTTTTTCCCTATGTAAAAAGTATAAAGTCACGCTTCTCAAACACTGTGCTCACATGCAATATTTCAGTTTAAAAGGGAAAGAGAGATCAGCATGGGGGTTCTAAAAATAGGTTTGATAGAAAGAAATACAGCAAACCCTAAGTGTTTAAAGAATCTTTAGAGCCCTGACAATCCAAATATGTAGCAATTACACATTTTTCTGAAGCATAAGTTTGAATTTGAATTCACTGCGAAGCTTGAGTGGGGAAAGTCTGTTCTTGCCGCAGGCTCCATCTCTACTTTCCGGCATACTTGGTTTTTCTACCTGACTTCACTCACATTTTATAATGGACTAGGGGTCCGGTGCACAAAAATTTGTGCACTCGGGGGAGTGCACTCAGCCTGGCCTGTGCCCTCTCACAGTCTGGGACCCCTCAGAGGATGTCCACCTGTTGGTGTGCCTGGCCAGCCTGGGTGAGGGGCTAATGGCTGTTTGTAGGCTGGCCAAGCCCCCCAGTGTGGACCCTCACCCCATTGGGGTGTAGCAAGCCTGAGTGACAGGCTGAGGGCCATTTTCAGGCTGCCCACAGTCCCTTCAGGGTTCAGGTCCCTACTGAGGTGCCTGGCCAGCCTGAGTAAGGGGCTGAGGGCCATTTTCAGGCTTTCAGGCTGCCCACAGCTCCCATTGACCCAAGGTCCCAGCGAGGCTGGCTGGAATCAGGTTTCTGGGGTTTATTTATCTTCTATAATTGGAACACTGTTGCTTTGAGCAGAGGCCAAGGCAGGTAAGGAAGCCTCCTGTTTGTTTCAGCTCCGTGACTTCTATAATTGAAACATTGTTACTGTGAGCAGAGGCTCAGCCAGCCTAGGCAGGCAGTTGCAATGGAAGCCTGCTGTTTACTCTAGCTCTATGGCTGTTGGTCGCCATCTTGACTGGGTTAATTTGCATAGCTGCTCTGATTGGCTGGTGGGCATGGCTTGGTTGATGGACGTGGCTTAGACATCCCAGAGAGATGGTTAATTTGCATATTACTCTTTTATTAGATTAGATTCCTGAAATTTAAAAAAAAACAAAACAAAAAACCTACTTTCAACCATGGGGTCTTTCCACTATTCCTAAACTGCCTGAGGACATGAAATATCTTATTATTTTTGTATCACTGCCTAACAGCATGCATATCCAATAGCAGAACTACAGTAATAATGATGATGATGGTTAACACTGGGAGCTTACTACAGCAATACCTGGCACTGTTTATCATTCAATTTTCACAAATTCACAAGTTACTATTATTAATTTCATTTTTAAAGGTGGGAAAGTGGCAGAACAAGAAGGAAAATTTACAGTTTTCATTCAGCCTGTCAATGCCAACAGCTAATGAATAGGCTCAGAGAGTCAACACTATGAATAGCCTGGAAAGAATATGGTCTTTGGATACAAACCGAATTTAAAAAGTTCAAATTCTGGTTCTTACACTGTGCTGCCTTGGGAAATTTGTATACCATATGATTTTATTTATATGTGGAATCTAAATAACAAAGTAAATGAACACACAAGATTAAAACAAATTCATAAACAGAAAGAGCAGACTGGTGATTGCCAGAGAGGAGAGTTTGGGGAATTGAGTGAAAGAGGTGAAGGGATTAAGAAGTATAAATTGGTACTTACAAAATAGTCACAGGGATGTAAAGGACAGCATAAGGAATATAGTCAATAATCTTAACTAATAAAAGCGTAATATTAAAATTAACCGTTTCTTCAGGACGGGTAAGCCACGCCCACCAGCCAATCAGAGCGACTGTATGCAAATTAGCCCAGCCAACATGGAGGCCGCCACTCACGGACCTGAGTAAACGGCAGCTTCCATTGCAGCAGGAGTGAAACCAAAACTGTTTGCGGCCCTTGGCGGGCAGGCTCTGAAACATGTTTGCAATAATGTATCAATCATAGAATCCTCTGGAGCTGAAGGAAACAGCAGGCCTGGCCTGACTTACTAACAGTAACATTGGCTCATTATAGAAGCCTCGGGCTGAAGCAGAGGAGGTTTCCTTACCTCAGCCTACCTCAGCTTAAAGGAACAGCATCAATTATAGAAGAAAACAAACCCCAGAAACCTGCTTCCAGCCAGCCTTGCTGGGACATTGGGTCAATGGGCGCTGTGGGCAGCCTGAAAGTACCCCTCAGCCCATCACCCATGCTGGCCACAACCCAATGGGGTGAGGGACGTTACTGGGGGGCTTGGCCAGTCTGCAAACAGCCATCAGCCCCTCTCCCAAGCTGGCCAGGCATGCCAGCAGGTGGACATCCCCTGAGGGGTCCCAGACTGTGAGAGGGCACAGGCCGGGCTGAGGGACCCCCCGATTGCACAAATTTTTGTGCACTGGGCCCCTAGTATTAGAATAACTATGTATAGTGCCAAGTGGGCACTGGAAATACCATGGGGAACACTTCACAAAATATATATTATCTAATCACAATTCTATACACCTGAAACTAATATAAAATAACATTGAATGTAAATTGTAATTTTAAAGAATTTAAATGAAAGAAATACATAACTGTTCTGAATTTCAACTTGGTCACCTGTAAAATTAAGATGATATTTACCTTGTTGTGCTGCTGTGAAGTCCAATGTGATAATATCTAAAAACAGCAACTCATTACTTGGACATAAGGGTAGTCCTCCTCCCATTCCTCTATCCCTTTCTCTTTATAAGTCACTGTGCCCAAGAAAGCAGATCAGAGAGCCCAGCTGGTATGGCTCAGTGGTTGAGTGTTGACCTATGAACCAGGAGGTCATGGGTTTAATTCCTAGTCTGGGCATATATTCGCGTTGTGGGCTCAATCCCCATTTGGGGTCAAGGGAATGCCAGAGGCACCTGATCAATGATTCTCTCTCATCACTGATGTTTCTATCTCTCTCTCCCTCTCTCTTTTTCTCTGAAATCAATTTAAAAAATATATTTTTTAAATTTGGATTGCCTGTAAAGCCTAAAATATTTATTTAAAAAAATAAAAGAAAAGCAGATCAGAGAAATCTTTATACCCCACCCCAAGCCAATCTCAAAGTTGATTGTAATCTAAGCTAATAAAAGAGTAATATGCAAATGAACCCTCTCTCCGTTACATCTAAGCCATGCCCACCAGCCAAGCCACCCCCACTAGCCAATCAGAGCGCTGATATGCAAATTAACCCAGCCAAGATGGCGGCCGGCAGCCATAGAGCTAGAACAAACAGGAGGCCAGCAATGGAGGAAACTACCTGCCTAGGCTAATTGTGTCCTCCATTCAAGGCAACAAAGTTTCAATTATAGAAGATAAATAAACCCCAGAAACCTGCTTCCTGCCAGCCTTGCTGGGACCTTGGGTCAATGGAAGCTGTGGTCAGCCTGCAAACAGCCCTCATCTCCTCACCCAGGCTGGCCAGGCACTCTAGTAGGGACCCAAACCCTGAAGGGGCTGTGGCCAACCTGAAAATGGTCCTCAACCACTTACCCAGGCTGGCCAGGCACCCCAGTAGGGACTCAAACCCTGAAGGGACTGTGGGAAGCCTGAAAACGGCCCTCAGTCCCTCACCCAGTCTGGCCACACCCCCATGGTGTGAGGGTCCCCACTGGGAGGCCTGGCCAGCCTGAAACAGCCATCAGCCCCTCACCCAGGCTGGCCAGGCACGCCAGCATGCGGACATCCCCCAAGGGGTCCCAGACTGCAAGAGGGCACAGGTTGGGCTGAGGCCTCCTCCCCCCCCCCCCCGCCTCCAATGCACAAATTTTTGTGCACCGGGCCTCTAGTATAGTATAAATACAAAATCTCTGGCCTATTTCCAGGAGCCTGGGCTTTTGTGGTCTTTCCTAGAACTTCAGGCTATGAAACAGCAATGTTTGGGAGGCCTGCTCCACAGGCCTTCTCTCCCCAGCTATGTGATTCATGACCCTCTGACTCTTCTCCAGGAGGGAGCATTAATCTCTGATTGGAAAAACTTGGTGATCATCCTATCAGTATCAATCGAGAGGGCTTCTGAGACAATTCCTTACTTTCCTCATAAGCAAAGAGAACGGTAGGTATTAAAAAGTAAGTAGCTACACTAATAAAAGAAAGATGC
This sequence comes from Murina feae, assembly GCA_004026665.1. Taxonomy (NCBI): domain Eukaryota; kingdom Metazoa; phylum Chordata; class Mammalia; order Chiroptera; family Vespertilionidae; genus Murina; species Murina feae. The sequence continues at coordinate 36,520 of PVJC01010123.1, forward strand.
AAATTGACCATACCTTCATGACGCCCACCAGCCAATCAGGAGTATGCAAATTAACCCAACAAAGATGGCAGGTTAATTTGCATACGCAGGCACCGAGTGGCCGAGGGAGGAATGGGGCAGGATGCGGGCTTTCCTTACCACCCCAGCCACTCCGGGCCTCTGGGCAGCATGAGAAGTTGGAAAGGCAGCTCTGGCTGGAGCGAAGGAGGTTCCAGCAGCCAGGGGAAGGAAGGCCCATTCTTGCATGAATCTTCATGCATCGGGCCTCTATTAAGTTTATAATTTTCAGAGGTAAAACATCAATCAGGAGATTCTAGAGTAGCACACACCAGCAACTGGATTGTGTGCCCTTTTTTATTTATCCCTCCCTTCCCCTGATTAACCACTAAATTTACCCAAGTCTGCAGCTGACTAGAATAGTAGGAAACCTGAATCAGCCCAAGCAGCAACAAATGGGGAAGTCGTGGAACAAGAGGCAAATTTACAGTTTTCATTTAGCTTATCAATGCAACAACTAAACTGCAGAGTAACTCAATACTGACAGAAATCTTTAATGGGGATAAAACTATAATAAATCTTACAAAGAAGGAATGGTTTGGTAGAAAACTGGCTTACAGAAAACAATAACCTCCCAGGTAGTGATTAAACAGGCTTCCAATAAAGTAATATGCAGAAAACAATTATAATAATACTATGCTAATATTGATTTAATTCCCTGTTCAAAGTTCAGAAGAGTTCATTGCTTTTCTATTTTGGAAAATTTGAACATTTACAATAACTTGTTAGGAAGCCCAAACTCTCTATAAGGACTATAATACAGAATTTAACAGTGAAAAAGTCCTGGAATAATGATATTGTGTGTGATTTTCAAATTAACTATTCTGTAAACATTTTTCAATTATTTGAGCAAATGTTTTTGAGAAAGTAAAAAGAATTAAAGTTAGCTTTATATTTCTGGAGATTCATGTAATCAAATCTCTATTACCTAGAACTTCACTAATAAGAAAACTCTAAAAACTGTTATTTCTGATATTCTGATATATATATTATCTTCAATCTAGTGGCCACTCTCCATATTTTGACAGAGGCATAATGATTTCAAACTTAATGAACACAGATGAAAGAGTCAATCTTGCCTCAAAGATGTTTCTATCTTGAGAAACCTATAAAAATTTAAATAATTTAATTGAATCAATACTTTTAAACTACAATTCTGAGCTGAGTCATATGCAAAGAATAATCATTGTATTAACTAAAATTTATTTAAATTACCACAAACAATAGATTATATTATAGAGTCTTTGAGTATAGGGGTGGGGTAAAGTAAATCTATTCATCTTTATTCCAAACTCTCTTTAAGCCTAAAACACAAAGATGTAACACACATACAGCATGCTTAATTGTGGAGTTATGGTAATTAACTTAATTCATAATTAATATGTATATCTATACAAGGTGAGAGGAGCTTGCTTACAAGGAAAATGCAGGAAGAAAACCCAGAGGACATCTTCTCAACCAAGAGATGGGACAAAAAACCATAATTATGTTGATATACGGTAGCTGAACATGAGCCCAGAGAAATCTGTGAAAGTAAGGAATATTCTGGAGGTGAAAAAACTCAGGAAGTATAGTGGGCAATGCCCCCATAATTGTGATACACTAAGCTGTGCTTACACAAATAATATACCAATATTGTCTCTCCCCATCCTCAACCATCCTTAAAAACAAATTGTGTAAGCTACTTCCAAAGGTCACTGAACAAATGTGGAATATCCTCTAGTTTGAAGATGTAAAAATATGCATGTTTAAAAATATAAATGTAGAATGTGTATATGAATTAACATATTGGTCGGTGGATTCAATGAAATAAAATGAATGGTCAGAAATGCATTTGAAATGAAATAAGGAGACTAGAACTTCATACACAGATTTTTGTTTTCTTCAAGCAAGTGGCCCATTAAGCAAAAATTCCACATATATTAGGTGCTGTAACCATTTCCACATTAAACAGAATTATCATATTGCTATAAAATCTTGCTGGTCAGTGATTCCATTATTTTATCAAGCATATATAAAACTGTTATCTTCAAGCTGAATGTTGCTACACAAATTGGTTATACAAACACACCTTTTTCAGTGTTATCTGAGAAAGAAGTCTCTTTGCCCAAGTAATATAAGTCATTTCCCAAGATAATTCACAAAACAGCCTAGACTCCTAAAAACCCCCTTAATACAAGGGTAGAAACAAGTGTCCTTTGAAGGACAACTACATATTAATTAATGTATTAAACAATGTATTAAAGGCAGGATTGTCTTGCTGTACAACAACTTCATTTTCGTGAGTTCGTTGTTTTAAGCTTCCCACTAATCAAATTTTCTTGGATAATTACAATCAAGAAATGAATTCAGCTTTTAAAAAAGAATGATGAAAGACATGAAAAGTTTTCTTGATTTATTATACAATGCAAAACTAACCTGCCAGAGACTCTGCCATATTATACCTCTTTTGTGTGTATAGATACGCTAAGACTTTAAACTAATCTATGCCTTTTACATAAATCATACTACACAGACATCTTTTGATCCTCAAATGAATAGAAAGTGGTCCTTTATAACCACAGCTCCTTTTAATAATTGTTCATAATTATATGGTATTTTAGTTAAAATTTAAAAAATGGTTAAATGCTACAGGGGGCTTATCTATAAAAACTAAGGGCATTTTAATGTAGCCCTGATTAATTCCAAATTCATCAGGAACCTCACCGACTGCACAAAAGACACTAAAATGCAAGCCCTAAAAGCAGTGGCAAGTTTAACAAAATGCTGTTGATATCAAATTTTTAAAAGCCATCTCTTTGGCAATGTCATACAGATTTCTTACCAGGAAAATAATGCACATGCGGGCAGCACCGTAATGCTTGACAACACAGAGCTTTTTCTCTGTGAACAAGCCAACTCCTCCCTCTATACGAGGACACCAGTGAGCAGGGATGCATGGCATAACACAAAAGGAATATAACTGGGAATCCCGGCAGCTGCCCAGGTAATGGTAAAGCACTGAGCTGAAAAACCTATAGTCTCTAAGCAGCAGCAAAAGCATTAAAAAGATCCCTTCCAGTTTCGTAGCAGCTGCAGTAAATTCAGATTTGTGGAATTGCAGCACACCCTGCTGACTAAAATGGGATACCTCCATCTGCCCAGATCAAAGCCACTGAAGCACCATCAAAGCAGAGAGTAGAGTAAGCTACCTAACACTTTTCAAATCTAAGAACCAAAAACACAGGGAGTATATGTGAACTTTCATGAAAAAAAAACAAACAAAAAAAAACAGTTTACGTGAATTAAATGCTAATGTTATTTGTAAAGCATCTGGCTTAGTCACTATCAGTGTGACCTTCAGCAAGTTTTTAGAATGTGCCTTAATTTTGCACTAGGGATTTTTTAAAATACTCACCTTAAGGGTAGACCTCAGGATCAAATAAAAACAATATTTGTAATATGCTTAGACTAAAACCTGGCACGCAGAAAGCACTATATGTATTCATTTTAAAAATAAATTAATGATTTATTTTTCAGCCGAAAAGAAATTATAGTGTCAAAAGCTATCACATATTGAGTGCTCGCTATGTGCCATCTACTATGGTCTTTACATATTCTCTATCCTAACTGCATAACAAATACCTCATTTACAGAAGAGAGAAGGCAAATGCGAAGCCCAAGACACAAAACTAGCAAGTGGCAAAACCAGGATTCAGATCCAGGTATTTCTGACTCCAGAACCTATGCTCTTAACCTCTGCACCATAGACAAAGTTGATTTTATTTTTCTGTTCTATTTCATTTTAAGATATTAATGTATCTTAATTAAAGCCCTACAGTTAGCTAGTAGATAGAAGAGGAATTGAGATATCTTAGCCTACTACTCTCTGTTTGAAAAGACTAGACAGGTATCAGATTCTGCTGCCACTAGGAATAGTCTGTTGAGTCACCCAGGTTATAGTTAGTCTAAAGACACCCACCTTGCCCTCCACAACACACCCAGGAATATATACCATAGTAAATTAGGGAGCAGAAGAGATTTTTCTCCTATGGTGGTGAAGGCAGGAAGGTTGGGTGTCCTAGATGACTCTGTAATATGACCCCCACTCATTCATCAAGGTAAATGCCAAGCCTAGCACCAAAACAGGTGGTAAAATCCAACTTTGTTTCTCCAACATAGAAGGAAAGGCCCATAAAGAGGACTGTGTAGGTACATAAGCCCACCAGCTGGCTCTCTTGGCCAACAACACTGATGCTCAGTTCCAAAATAAAGAGATCTGTGGCAGGTGCATTCTCCCTGAGTATGCCCGGGCTTGACATGAGAGAAAACCCAGGCAGCTCCCCAGCCGCAGGTGTTGGCTGGAAGTCATCTGGCAGCTTCTGAGGTATTGAGATATACACAATCTCTATTCTGCTCTTCTCTGCAGTGAATAAGTTAATATTTTAACACTGAGGGTAAAAAGATGTGAAAAGACAGGTGCATCTGCAAGGTGTGTAACAATTACAGCTCAGTGCTCTCATCCGTGAATAACAAATAACCAATCTCTTCTAGGTTGTATTAAATCAAACGGAACCAAACGCTGTTCTTGGAGCCAAAAAAAAATGACTATTGGTTTGGGAACTTTCTCACAACTCCACTCGTTAGACATTTGTTTATAGAACGTAATAAAAGAAAAAATACCATAAGTCCTCACTTAACAGACAGGTTCTGAGACTTTAAGTGTAACCACTTATTATAATAAACCAGTTTTGCCATAGGCTAATTTGTATAAATTAACAAGAATTAAGTTCCTTAGGCACTTCATCATTATAACAAAACAATGTTGAAGGAAGCAATGTTATTCATGACCTAATTTACAACGATTTATTATTTGTACGTCTTGTGTACTTATTATGGTTGCAAATGGTCATCTTTCCTTCAAAACAGTAAGTGCTTATTCATATTCCGAAGACACTCCGGAGGAAAGCCAAAGTTAATCTAGTAATGGTCAAAATAGCAAACCACTTTGCATTTGTATTTAATTAAATACCACCAAATTTTTTTCCACTACAGGCACTCTTCTCCTTAGTAATTCAAGACTTACTTTTAATATCTTGCACACATGAAATAGTATACCCTAAAATTGTTACAAAATACTTTGTTTACCACTTCACACATTTTATGTGATACATTTATCTCAATATACAATCTCAAACTTTACAGCAGTATTACTAAAAGGGCTTCATCTATACCAACAGTGCCAAAAAAATACAAAACAATAATTAATATGTCCTCTTATACTATCTTAAATTTTGTTTATTCATTTTTCTTCTATATAAAATATAGAAGTATGAGAAGATGTTGCATGCAAATCCAATAACCTAAATAGTGAACATGTAACATATTTATTTTTTCTTGCTATATTTTTCATAAATCACCTCTCAGAATCATTGAATACATCCAATATTTTCTTTTTTGTTGTTGTTATTAAAAGAAAAAAAGAGTATTTTTTTTAGTTCTTCGAAGAGAAAGCAAGAATATTATCCAGAGAATGTTTCTAGTTACTCTTCCAAAATAAAATCTTTACTTATATTTACCTTCTGCTATAACCTGAATGTTTGTGTACCTCCCCAGATTCATATGTTAAAATCCTAACAGTCCCCCCTCTCCCCCCATGGGGTCTTTGGGAGGTGCTTAGCTCATGAGTCAGTGGATCCTTCATAAATGGGATTAGTGTTCTTATAAAACAGACTTCACAGAGATCCTTTACCCCTTCTACCACGTAAGGACACAGTGAGAATGCACCAGGAAGAGGGTTGGTACCTTGACTTTGGGATTTCCAGCCTCTAGAACTGTGAAAAATAAGTCTCTGTTGTTGACAATACCTGATCTGTGGTATTTTGTCATATAAACTCAAAAAGGTTAATATGCCTTCAGAATACAAAAATTAATTCCAGTACTGAAAGACTGTATTATCCTGTTCTTTATATGCTGGCTTTCCCTTTAGTGTCTATCAATTCTTCTCTCAGGAGAGGAAATAGTGCTTGTTCATCTTCTGTCCCAGTATTCAAGAGATAGGAACTGTTCAATGCCTGTCAGTATCAAACTTTATTTGAAGAAAAATATAATCTCCATTACTTAAATGTCTACAAGGCTCTTGGCAAGACTGGCTTCATGAAGCCTGTCTTAGAAGGGTCCTATCCTTGGTTCAATAGTTTGCTGTTTCCACCCTGGAATTCTCAATATTTTTAAAAGAAGCCACATATTTTTATTTTGCACTGAGTCCCACAAGTATGTTGTCAGTCCGTCTGTCCATGATATTCAATGTGAACCCTCAGGATTAATCCATGTGGAGACATCGTTCTTTCAACTCTAAGTAGTTATATGAATATTTAACCTCTAAAATAACTCTGTTAGTTATAGAACTAACAACAAGTACTTACTAATTTATATATTTTTCAATAATGAAAAAGATTCATATGAAGCAACTCTAGAACGATTCTTATCTATGTTTCCTTTCATCTCCTTCTTTATTGCTTTCTAAATAAAATGATTTCATGGTTACATTATATCTAGAATAAAATAACCTGTTTTATTGAGCATTTATTGTGAACTTACAATGGTCATTTTACATATATTATTTTCTTTAATCCTCACAACAAATCAATGAAGATGTAATCTATTATTATTACTGATATGTTACAGTTGAGTACAAAAGTAATTAATGCAACCATGATTTGAACTCAAATGGTCTTATTCTAGATCTGAGCTCTTAAATATTATACAATATTGAAGTGCAAAAAATAAATGATAAACATTGTTTAAAGTAGGTTGTCTTTGGCAAATAAACAGTCTAACTCGAGGGTAGTACTGTTCAATAGAAATGTAATATATGTCATATGTGTAATTTTAAGTTATCTGGTAATTACATTAACAAAAGTAAAAACAGGTGAAATTAATTTTAATAATATATTTATTAACTGTACAATCAAAATATCATTTCAACATTTAATCAATATAAAATTACTTATAAATATATATTCATTTTTTGTACTAAGTCTTTGAAATCCAGAGTGTATATTACACTCACAGTACATCTCAGTTCAGACCAGCTACATTTTAAGTGCTCAACGGCAATATTAGGCAGCACAACAAATGTTAGGGTGATCTAGATAATAAATGCTGCCAGTAGATATTAGATTATTATAATCAGGAAAGAACTTGAGAAGCAGATGGAATTTGAGTTGAATTCTAAAAGGATGCTAAGAGGAAGGTATTTCTGAAGGAAATAATATAAAGAAAGCAAATAGAAGGTATGTTGGGGCAGACATTGTTTTTGAAATTAAGTATGTACCTCATATATAGCAAACACAGTGACACTCAGAGTACCACACAGGTAATCTCTGTAACAGTGGTTCTAAATCTTGAGCATCAGAATCACCTGGAAGGCAAACATATTTGCTGGGCCCCTGCTCTAAGCTTCTGAATCAGTAGGTTTGCATTTGCATTTCTAAAAAATTTCCAGTTGGTGCTAATACTGCTGGTCCAAGGACCACACTTGGAGAACAACTACCTGAAATTAACATTTGGTAGTTAATATTATCTCCATTTTATAGATAAGAAAAGTGAGGTTCAGAAAAGCTAAGTGACTTACCAGGAGTCGCATCTAAACTAATAAAAGCGAAATATTAAAATTAACCGTTTCTCCGAGACAGGGTAAGCCACGCCCACCAGCCAATCAGAGCGGCTGTATGCAAATTAGCCCAGCCAACATGGCGGCCGCCACTCACGGACCTGAGTAAACAGCCCTTTCCATTGCGGCAGCAGCGAAAGTGAAGCTTCGCCCCTCAGCTCAGCTCCAA
>PVJC01010124.1:0-44348 GCA_004026665.1 Murina feae
CTCTTACCCGCTCCCCAGTGCCCCGCAAAGGGCCTGAGAAGCCATCAAGCAGGCCCCCGACCCCCATTGCCCCTTTCCCGCTCCCCGGTGCCCCTCAAAGGGCCTGAGGAGCTGCCAAGCAGGCCGCCAACCCTGCTGCCTCTTTCCCACTCATAAGTCCTGGGTCTTGTGCTGTTCTGCCCTGCAGTCGCTCTGTGTACTCGGGAGGTCCCTCAGCCCGCCTGTGCCCTCTCACAGTCTGGGACCCCTCTGGGGATGTCCACCTGCTGGCATGCCTGACCAGCCTGGGTGAGGGGCTGATGGCTGTGTGCAGGCTGGCCAAGCCCCCCAGGAATGTCCCTTACCCCATTGGTTTGTGGCCAGCGTGGGTGATGGGCTGATTGGTGCTTTCAGGCTTTAAGGCTTCCCACAGCTCCCACTGACCCAATGTCCCAGCAAGGCTGCTAGACGCAGGTTTCTGGAGTTTGTTTATCTTCTATAATTGATACACCATTCCTTTAAGCCGGGGCCTAGACATGTAACGAAGCCTCTTCTCTGCTTCACCTCACCTCGGAGCTTCTATAATGAAACAATGTTACTTAATGCTCAGGCCAGGCCTGCTGTTTCATTCAGCTCCCGAGGATTCTATGATTGTTATTATGTTGCAAACATGTGTTTTGCTTGAGGATAAGTGGAGTGGAGTGGAGCGGGCAGCAGTTTCACTTTCACTCCTGCTGCAATGGAAGCTGCCGTTTACTCAGGTCTGTGAGTGGCGGCCTCCATGCTGGCTGGGCTAATTTGCATACAGCCATTCTGATTGGCTGGTGGGCGTGGCTTACCCCGTCCCAGAGAAATGGTTAATTTCAATATTACGCTTTTATTAGTTAAGATTACCTACAGTGAATACTTGTCATTGGGTGCCCAGAAAGTAAGCAAGTATATCTCATTCCAAAGGACAAAGATTTTTAAAATATCCTATATAATTTAAGTAAGCTTATAGAATGAGTATATCTAACATATGCATCACAATTTCTAATTATATAGAACTAACTGTTTCACAATATGGCCCATCCCTTGGTTGGGCAACTAATTCTTAGAAAGCTCTTTATATGAGTTAAAACCAGCCTTCTTGAAACTCATCCATTATTCCTCATCTCTCCCATTTGTCAGCACGCAAAATAAATCTCCAGAATGATCATTAATGTGTTTGAAGTTGGGTTTATACACTTCTGAATCATTTCTTTTTCCAGGTCAAACAGTCTGTAAATCTTAAAATAAAATATGGTCAGTATGAGGTTAAAGATCTCAACAAAACAAAACTTCAAGGCCTTTTTCACTCACAGGCAAGCATTTTACTCAATGGTAAAGTCTTGCTGACTTTGAGTGAGAGTCAGTGAAATTAATCAGAATAGAGGTAAACGTTTAAGGATATAGACAGAGACCGTTCCCCTCATAGAGGTGTCAGCAATGGAAACGGAGACTAAGCATCAGGCATGAAAAGAGAAGTCCTCACAGCAGGAGTCGGCTCTCCTAAACTCAAGCGCAGCCACACCTAAAGGCAAATGCCAAACACAGGTCAGACTTGAGTTTATCTGTCCAGAAATTAAGTGGAGTTTCTTTCTTCAAATGTGTGGAAAGTAAGACACAGTTTTAAAAAATAGTAACAGAGATGGATGAGTCATGGTGTTATTCACGGCATACATTTTGAGTAAGAAAGGTCACTGTGAAGCTGAAAAAAAGCAAACAATGTTTTCACTAATGCTTCTTCTCTACAGATATTAGAGATATAAACATGTGCAGATATAAGAAACATAATTAAATATTTTAAGCACTCCTCGCAGTTTTAATATAGTCTAGAATAAAGGTATAATGGTAATGCACAAGACTTTTTAACCTGTGTCTGAGACCACCACGTTTCCAGGGGCAGAGCCACTGAAAGTTGATTATTTAATTTTGGTTATAAAAAAACAACAGGAAATAGTAATAAAAAGAGGTTACACATGTAGATTCACTTATAATTTCATGCCAATTCACATCCCTATATATAGTGTTATTTCAAAATAAAGATATCTTTGAAATCTAATACAATACAATGTTAAATATATAATGTACTTATATGTTTTATAAATATGACTATGCTATCATGTGTGTTATGTTTCTTTTTCAGAATACTAAGGAATAAAATATTCCATGGAAAAAAGTTGTTGCTTTAAATGTACTAACTAGAAAAGGTGTTTTATTTATTTTGTTTGTTTGTTTGTTTTATTAGTGTACACCTGTATGCCATATCTCAGTTTGTGGTCATTAATATTTACATTTTTTATTTCATGTTTAATTTGCACATAGGTTCCTCCTGGTGGAGTTCCTGTAGGTACTAGGTGTTGATTTTGTGTTTGTTCTTTTGTTAATTGCTGTGATATGATTTCTTGTTCTTTTCCTGTTCACTTAAAACAAGTAGGCAATTGCTTGTTGTCAGAGACAAAAATGTTTATAACTGCTTTATATATGCATATAGGTTTAAACTAAGTATATTTACATTACATTATAGTTATAGTACTATTAAATTGTTTAGAATCCAAATTGCAAGTGACTTAAAGATTATTTAATTATTAAATGATCTTTTAGTCCATGACAAATCTTAATTCATCACTGCATTCTTTCTGAAAGGTTGTAAGGTTGGGGTGAAATCCTTTTCAACAAGGAACCTCAGAAAATTACTATCAACTGATTCGAATTGGCAGATGAGATAAAATTTTTTGTCATTTTTGTATTATGCTTTATAACTTATGTGTGTACATAAGTATGCATGCGTATATGCATATATATGCTTCTGTGTTGCATGTGCATATATATGAGGATGCATATAATCTTGTGTGTGTATGTGTTATATTTTGGTGCCCAATGGAAAATGAAAATTGATTTCATATGCAATGGTCTTTCTATATTTAAACATATTTCTTTTCTGTATGACTAAATTTAAAAATTTTTGCAGTCATATCTTTATATTTGTGATGTAGATACGTTTACTTTTTCATTTATATTTTTTGTGTATTATTTTCTGGAGGATAAAAAAAACTACTCCAGAAAATAATACACAAACCATTTAAGTAATACGGCATACTTTTCGTGTATATTGAATAGTATTACCTATGTCAGGGGAAAAAAGGACATTTATTAATCAGCCTTCTGTGCACATATTGATTTAGAAAACTAATATTTATTTTAAATAGATTAGTAGACACAGGACTGTATAAAATTTACTGTAATCAGAATATTAAGTCGGAGCATTATTTGTCTATTTATATTCATAACATGCTATAACTTAAAATAGCATTATCTTTATAAATAAATCTAAAATATTAAATTTGAGTGATAATTGGCTGAATTTGCCCAATCTGCCTTCTTAAGTTTTGTACTTAAAGAAGTGCATATTCACCAATGACATCTATGTATGCAATTCATAGATACAAAAAAGTTACTATTTTAAATATTCATAAATATCAAAAGCTATAGTTTAATCAGAGATAAACTATGCAAAATAGATTATTATGTACTAAATATACCTTGTACATAAAACAAGTAAGCTGCAGTTCTGGGAAATGCTATTTTAGTCTCTAAGTCTCTAGCTAGTTATTATAAAAGAATCCAAGAAATGGAAACAATTAAATTATCAAAAGTCTTTAATGTTTCTGGTTATCAATTATGAGAGAGTCTGTCTATGGAGTCCAGGTGTTTATTTCACCTTCAAATGGGAAGCATTTGACAAAGAAACTCTGTGACTTTCATGAAATCAGTACAATGAGTGCTCTTATGTTCACACACCATAGTACACTAGTCTTGTACATGTACGCTGGTTCACAACTCAACACTCATTGCTGTATTGCCTTATCATAATATCTGACATTAAAAAAATGCTTAAAATATAGGGTGAGTATTCGAATTAATATATCTAACAAATTTACTGACAGAAGCTACAGTGGACGGATGAAAATTCATTGAGGAAGGACTAGTCATAAAGAAAGTAGAGAGCCCTAACCAGTTTGGCTCAGTGGATAGGGTGTTGGCCTGTGGACTGAGGGATTCCAGGTTCGATTCTGGTCAAGGGGATGTACCTTGGTTGCTGGTACATCCGCAGTAGGGGGTGTGCAGGAGGTAGCTGATTGATGTGTCCCTCTCCTTGATGTTTCTAACTCTCTATCCCTCTCCCTTCCTCTCTGTAAAAAATCAATAAAATATATTTTTTAAAAAAGAGAGTGACTGAAAGACTTGAATAAAGGGAAAGGAGTGAATATTTGGTAAGCAAGTCACATAGCAATACTTGCTCAGCTTGGGTTACTAATAGTGTACAGGTAGGAATAAAGGAAGCTGTCCTCACTGTGTTCATTGGCATAGTTATTGCTACATGCAGAGAAGAGAAAAAAACAACACACACTGTTAATTTGAAAATATTGTAATTATATAAAATCAAGAATAAACACTAAAGAATGGCACTCACTTAGTTTTTATTAATTGAAACTGCATGCTAATAGTTTTGATTTTTTAAATATAATTGAATTTTATGGTTGATTAAAGTATAACAAAATAAGAATCCTCAAAATATAATTCAAATATGTTTATTTGTAAATTGTAATTTCATTTTCTAAATAAATTAACTTTTTATTAACTGATATATTTGATTAATTAAAATACCCCACTTTCTAGCCATGCTGTGCTATTTGAGTCATGACATTGAAATAAAAACAACGAAGAACCTATTTGAAAGGATCAGTGTAAATCTTCTTGTCCTTTTACATCTCTTAGCAACTTATTATTTTATTACCGGACCAATGGAAATTTTCTGTCGTATTATTTTATTCTAGAATAAATGTATTACACTGGCCTTATATCAAAATCATGAAGAGAAGCTACCATGATATATCTAAGTAACAGCTTGTTATGAGATATTATGAATATACAATTTATGTCAGGTTCAAATAAAACCATTCAGCTCGAAGTTATTTGAAATAAATACATATTGAAATTTAAGATACATAAAATATATTGTGGATTAAATTATGCACACTTTTTAATGTGCATTGTGCATTTCAACTTCTCATGTCTGCATAGAATTTTCTTAACTGTGAGTTCTATTTTTCTCAAATGAGCATGTTTAATGATTCCAAACTCCCTGCTGTGCTTCAGGCCTGGATGCCACATTTAGAAAAGCAATCTATGATATTAAATTAGATTTCACATGATACTATGCATACTATTTTAAAAGTTGCCGTAATCTATAAAGACACCTTACCTTCCTGCATATCCTTTTGCTGTTTGTATAGCCTTCTTGATAATCCCACCTCACAATATTCCCCTTTTACTTGCCCACCTTCCCTACCATTCCACTCTGCAGACACCAACTGAAACCTCCTACTTCACCTTTCTGCTCTTGCTCCGCACTGCAGGCCTTAAAGCCTTGCATTTCAGGGATGGCAGTCTGATTGTGAAGGGTTTCCAATTCTTAGTTAATGATCTCCCTTTTGAACTTTTGCAATCAGTTCATCTTTATGTAGTTATATTTTCCTAGACTCTTTTATCAGACACATGCAGTAAATTTATATATTTTCAATCTAATCATTTGAAATAAGTTAATTAAAGTAAGCATGTTTCCCCTTGGAGAATCTTTTCAGCATTAAATAGAACAAGCATGATATTTATAGACAATAAATTATACATAACTAATTTTATTTTACATTAAATATAGGAACAGTAAATAATATGCATATGTGTAGATTACATAATAAGCATAAGTAAATAATAAGCATATGTGTGTATATACAGGTAAAACTGCTCCATTTTCTTTTTCTTTGCATTTCTTATTTTTTTAACCCAGTGAAGTTCTGAAAAATATTTACATTAAATAAACAATAAGGCTATATTTAATTGGATTTTCTACTTTATCCTTCTTTTTATAATTTTCCTTTTTATTCACATTAATTTTACTAATATTTACTTTATTGCTTTGTTTTCCACAAAATTAACCATTACCTTTGGACTTTTTAGCTTAATGTTGAGTAAACATTTAGTGAAATCTCTTTTTTTTTCCTTTAGAAATCCTCAAGATGGTTATGCTTATGTTGTAATAAATTTGAAAAATTATATTTCAGGTAATGAATTCATAGCTGTATCAATTAGTCAGCAATTTAAATAACAGCCTGTTTTTCCCCCCAAAGACGAAAGACCCAGAGGTTCACCTTTTCCTGAATGACTACACCTCAGTGTTCACCATCACACCAACCGGAATCACCCGCTTCCTCACCTTACTGCAGCCAGTGGACAGGGAGGAGCAGGACACTTACATCTTCTCGGTAAAGAGACTTCCGTGTAGATACAGATGTAGCAGCACATGATGTCTGTTTAAAACTTAAAGGTCCGTTATCCAAGAGAAAAATCTATAATGTCTTTAAGTAATGCCAGAGGGAATATTATACTTCAAATAAATATTTCTTCTGTTTATACATTTAGTTAGCTTATATGAACATTCTTTCCAAACATTTTTAATTTTCGAAATGAAAACAAAAATATGGTATGTCCTTCATCATAGCCCTCAGGATTGACTTCAATGGAACTACTGTAAACCAGAATCCACAATGTAAGGAATTATTTTCTAAACGTTTTGATTGCTATTATTTTTTGCTCTTGCATTTTTAATTTTGTCATAGGGTTAGGCCAGCAGATCTCAACAGAAGATAATCCTTCCACCTCCCTCCCCATCCCACTGCCCCCCTTCCTTATGGGAACATTTAGAGAGGTCTGGAGACATTTCTGATTGCCACTGCGTGAGTGGATGCTGTTGGCAGCTGGTGGGGAAGAAGGAATGCTGCACATCTTATAATCTGACAAGACACATGACAGTATCTCCAACCTCCCAACAAAGAATTATCTGATTCAAAATAACAGTACTACTGAGATGGAGTGACCGTAGGTTAGGTCAATAAGAAAAGGAAAGCTTATTGAAGCTATGAATCCAAATCTCTTAACTAGATTTACTTAAGATGTCAGAGGAAAATGATCTGATAGAAAAGTACTGGTTTTAGGACTTTAAGAGTTTTCTGGAGAAGTCTGCACAGCAGACCTTAAACCAGAGCTTCCAGAAAACCCAAAATGACAGTTAAAACTTTGATACAATCAGAGTGGATTTCAGAAGTCGTTTGGAAAAAGGAGCATAGTGTTGCAGCACTATTTTTTTAATCAAACCTTCTGAAAGTGTTAGTAGTGTAATTAAGCTATTACTATTAACTTATGTCAATGCGTCCTTCAAAAGTTGTCATTTTGTGAAGAGATTCTGCATATCTAGGGCACCTACTTTCTTATAATCAGCTTTTGGCTTTAAAAGCCTATTGAATTGTATACAAAGTATGTAAAAATGGAGAAAATTTTCCGAACAATTTCATAAAAATTAAATAATAGTAAACTCCTAAAAATCAGCAATGTTATTGGCCCACTTCAAGCCTCTACAACATTTTATATACTGGCTTATTTAAAAGGTGCTTGGCATTGAATACATTGAAGTTAAAACAGAATTTTCTATACTTGCTCCTGAGCACATTAAACCATTTTAATGATATGTACTATTATAGCTTTATTTCTTTTATTGACAAAACATATTAGCACCCTTTGAAATGTGTAAATTGCATATAGAAAACTTAAAATATAAGAATGAATTTTGAACTGCTTATGTTTGCCCGACATCTCTATTAATTGTATTTTTCTACCCCCAAAGATGACAGCCTTTGATGGCGTGCAAGAAAGCGAGCCAGTTGTTGTCAATATTCGAGTGATGGATGCCAACGATAACACTCCAACCTTCCCTGAAATATCCTATAATGTCTACGTTTATACAGACATGAGCCCTGGGGACAGTGTCCTACAGGTAACTACCCATATAATTTGAGGATATATGTCAATTAGTTATGTTCATGGGCATATTAACCAATGCAACCCAATAAATTCACTTAAAAAAGGGTAAATTGAATATGCCAATGAGATGCTGTACAGTCCTGTTTTTCCAGAAAAGGTGCAAGTTCTCAACTTAGTAAGGAAAGAAAAAAAATTGCAGACAGATTACTGAAGTCTAGATAGGAATGAATCTTCTAGCTGTGAAATTGTGAAGAAAGAAAAAGAAATTCTCACCAGTTTTATTGACACACCTCAAACTTCAAAAGTTATGGACACAGTGTATGATAAGTATTCGGTGAGGATGAAAGAGAGCATAAAATTGTGGCTGGTAGACATGAAAAGAAAACATTTTTTCGATTAATGGCAACATGCTGTGCCAGGAAGCCTTGAGCCTATCCAAGGACTTCAGCAAGAAATGATACATTTCCTGCCAGTAAGTGATGGTTACATAGAATGACTTTGGACTGAAAAAATATAAAACTTACTGGGAGGCTGTGCCTGAAGATGGAGAAGCTGCTGCCACATTTCCAGTAGAGTTGAGGAAGTTGATTTGAGTTTCATATTCTCTGAGGTTTCAGGCATCTGCTGGATTTCTTATAACATATCCATCACAGATAGAGGGGGACTATAGTATTTCTAGTCATTGATTGACTCAAAGAAGTACATTTCTCTTCGCTGAGGCACTCTCTCATAGGAAACAAAATCATAGTTTATACAGATAAAGAAATGCCAATTATTGTCATGTTCTTAATTTAATTAGACCTGATTCTAATCCTATATAATAAAACCCTAATATGCAAATTGACTGAACTGCAGGATGACAGGTAGATCAACCTGTCCCTATGATGCACCCTGACCACCAGGGGGCAGGCACTCAATGCAGGAGCTGCTCCCTGGTGGTCAGTGTGCTCCCACAGGGGTCACCACTCAGCCAGAAGCTGGGCTCACAGCTGGCGAGCACACTGGCGAGCTCCTCTGCTGCAGGCAGATGGTAAGGAACGAGGGGTCCCAGAATGAGAGAGCCAAAGACTGCAAGAGATATGACCAACTGCTGGCTTAGGCCCAATCCCCAGGCTTAGTCCAGGAGGATCGGGTGTAAGCTAGCAGGCGGACATCCCCGAGGGGTCCCAGACTGCAAGAGGGCGCAAGACACCCAGCCCCCCACCCCCAGTGAACTATTTTTGTGCACTGAGCCTCTAGTCTCTATCTATACCAATAAAAGGATAATATGCTAATTAGACCAGATCTACCGGAAATCCTTTGTCCTTCTGGATGCCGCTCTAGGCCGGAAGCAGGGAAGCTGCCTGTGGTCACAGTCCTCGGTGCCTGCGGCCGGTCAGAGGGAGGGAACCCCAGGTTCCAGGTGGCTGTGGCCAGCCAGAAGGAGGAAAGCCTGGGTTCCAGGTGTGGGGGCCAAGGCAGAGGCGGTTAGGGGCAATCAGGCAGGCAGCTGAGTGGTTGGGGCAATCAGGCAGGCAGGCAGGGTGGTTAGGGGTATTCAGGCAGGCAGTCAGGCGAGCGGTTAGGAGCCAGCAGTCCCAGATTGCAAGAGGGATGTCCACAGTGATTGGGCCTAAACTGGCAGTTATACATCCCCCGAGGGGTGCAGGCCAAGCTGAGGGACCCCCCTTCCATCCACAAATTTCATGCACTGGGCCTCTAGTAATAATATAATTAGAAATAAATGGAGTCCTAGGTGGACCTGATTATCACCCTGCTCCTTTCTATGCTTTTACTCTTCAATTTTTATTTTCTTTTCTCTTACTTCAGACTCCTATCCACTGCTTTACACATCTTCCCCTCACCTTCACCTCATACTCCACTAATTATTCCACTTCTTTCCTTTTTGTTTTCACTACAGTAGGCTTCTGTATAATGATTCTTTCCCCTTTGGCCTGTAAACATCCTTAAATCTTCCCAGGCCCTGGTCAAAGCACTGCTCTCAGATAAAACTTCTTGCTGCTATTCCACTCTGATAACCCACTATGATGTTTTCAGGCTCTTGGACTGATTGATCAATTTATAAAAATATTAATTTATTGTTATTAATTTATTACATATTTATATATAGGTATATAATCTCTCCTTTACTAACATCATACCATTAAGATCATATAAAATCATAGAGCTAATTAAGTCTATCTCTAATAGTCAAATACACAAGCATTTCCCAGTCCCTAATCTCTGTAAAACTCAACTTTACCTTTTCATGGAAACCTTTCTATTGACTGAGGGACTTAGTTGCTGGCTCTTTGTTCAGTTCTCACTGTTTAAATATTAATATTCTCAAAAAATCAATGTGGAGTCCCTCCTCATTTTATCTGTTCCCAAATTTTTAATCGTCACCTCTATGTATTCTTGTATCTCCCAAAGTTGAATGCCCTGCGACAATCTGAGGGTCACGCTGACATTACGGGATCTGTCGGGCACGGCAGTGTGGAATTTGACAGGTGCTTTAAACTGTATATATTCCAGGATAAATTAATTATCCCATTCATTATCTTTCTTCTAACACAGAGACATACAGGTATACACACACACAGAGGCTCAAATGTACATGTCCTGTTTTCTTCGGAGGCACCTGTATTATGAAGGGCCGAATTAATCTTAGGCTACCCAGGCTTTAGGCTAGCAACCTCAAAATCACGTTTCTTACTTTCCTCCTTCATCTGCATACATCCAGACGATAGTTCAGTTTCTGAAACTGCTATTTCAAAATGTATCTGTCATTTCCTTCGCCATGCCTTGCACTGCCGTAAATTAGGCTATGACAGTAAACTGATTGACAACATTATTTCTGCATATTCAGTATCACACTGCTACAAATGATTATTCTGAAACACCAGTCAAAACAGCTCCACAGCCCTAACCATTTTGGCTCAGTGGATAGAGCATTAGCCTGCGGACCGAAGGGTCCCTGGTTCGATTCCGGCCAAGAGCATGTACCTTGGTTGTGGGCACATCTCTAGTTGAGGTTGTACAGGGGGCAGCTGATTAATGTTTCTCATCAATGTTTCTAACTCTCTTTCTCCCTTCCTTTCTGTAAAAAACAAACAAACAATGAAATATATTTTAAAAAGAAAAAAAATTCTGCCTTTTTCTGGAAAACCCACCCAAGAAAGTATACCCATAGAGATACATGCAGTTAAGACTTTCTGGGTAATAGTTCAAATATGAATGTCTTACCTCCTGCTACATACCTCTAGGTAATTGACTTTGAGATAAAATTTTTGTTTTAGCATGGGGTATCCTTGCCATTCTTACTTATTTCCACCTCACAATCTGCTAGCAAGTCTTAACAATTTTTCCTCCTATACTTATTGTATAAATCTACTTGATCCTCTTCTCAATGCCACTATCCTAGTGAGAGCCACTGTCAGCTTTTACTTGGATCAGTGCCCTTCTCTGAGCTTCATTTACATCTCCTCTCTCCTCCTTCTCCATTCAGCAGCCACAGGATTATTTAAAGTTTGAAAGCAAATCAATAATTCTCCTGCTTGATCCCTTCAGTGATTTTCCACTAATATAAAAATAAAGTCCATAGTCAGAAACCTGCATAACCAATCTCCTGGTTACTCTCCAATTTCATTACTTACCATTCACCTTTCTCTTTTTAATTTTTTCTTTCTTTTTCAATTGAAGTTTATATTCAGTGTTAGTTCACTTTTTGTTTCAGGTATACCATATAATGGATAGACAATCATATACTTTTTATTAAATTTATTATGGTGACATTGGTTAATAAGATTTATAGGTTGTAGTATACAGTTCTATGGGACATCATCTGTATATTGCATTGTGTGCCTACCACCCAAAGTCAAGTCTTTACAAAGTGATTCCCCCCAATATTTCAAGTAACCACTTGACACCATATGTAATTTTTACAGTATTATTGACTATATTCTCTGTGCTGGACTTTATATCCCCGTGACTATTTTGTAACTACTTATTTGTTCACCAATCACTTTATAATGCTCCCACTCTACCTGGAGGACTCCTACTCATATGCTTTTCATCAGTGGATCTCAGTTTAAATACTGCTTCCTCAAAGAAGAAGCCTTCTATAACTCCTTTGATTAGTTTTGCTCTTTATTATCCCAAAGCATCCTGATTTTTTCCTCATGGGCACATTTAAAAATTTCTAATTTTAGCTAACTTTGTCAGTTTCTCTCCTTAGTTCCTTTCCTTTTTCATTACTATTGTGTACTCAACACCTTGCATAGCACTTTAATAAATGTCTGTTTAATTAATAAATAGATAAGGAAATGATAGATGTAGGTTAAGGAAGTGTTGATGTAATTTCTCTACGAGTGTTGGGAAATAACCTATATATCAAGTTAATGCATTTAAAAAAATTAATCCACTGGACTACAGGTATATATTGATATCCTTAGAACAGCACTTCCAACCTTGATTATCTAGGAGAATCTTTCCAATGGAGACTCTTGAGAGCCTCAGTAGCTCACTGAAAACACATCTGAGAAATTAATTATATATACTTTTGGAAAGGCAAAGTTGAATAATTAGCACATTTATTTGAAGATGGTATTGTGTCAAGTGTCAAAATTTGTGGGCACTGTGCCAAATCATAGGTATTCAAGTAACTACTAACATTAATAACTACTATTATAATAGGGAAGAAAGTTATATTAACTTAGTTCTGTAATACATGACAAATATGACTCACCTCCTCAAATTAAACATTATGAAAATTTTTAACATCTAAGGATCTCTCAAAAATATAAAGAAATTATGGTCTGTAGATTAAGGTTTTCCATTAAATAAACTTAGAAATAATATTAATGATTAATGATGGATGAGTAATGAGTAATCACAAACATCTGCATTTTCAATATGTATAATTAAAAAATGAATTTTCAAATTTGGCTTTTACATTATTTTTCAGTCATCATCCCCTTTCTCTGATATATTTAGAAGCACAGCTTTTCAGAGAACATGTATTTGTAAATGCATTTAAATTATTTTATATTTATATAGCATGCTTTTGAATTATCATAGTGAAAACTATGGTACAATTTTAATAATTAATGCCTGTACTTGTTATGAAGCTTCTATTTAATAGTATGTGGTTATATGTTTATAAAATGATATAAGTTATGCATTTTTAATGTCAAAAATTATTTTCTCATTATATTTCTAGATATTGCTGGCTTACTGGAAATTGACTTGAAATTTGATAATACACTCAAATATACAAAATGTACAATATGTTTTATATATTTTTCCTTTATCGTATACCACCAAAGTATTTTAGGTTTTGTGAGCAGTTGTTTCAAAAAAGTTCTCTTTCCCTCTCAGCTCCATTTTATACTAAAGTATCTTCAATGTCAAAACATAGTCATCTGTATAAAAAATCTTAGATATTGAAATGTTTCAAATACAGGTTATCTTAGAAAAAATCAGTATACTAAGTAGAGCAGTAGGGAATTCTTTAAAACCTGGTAAACTTCCCTATTAAGTTTGGCAAAGGACACAAACAAAAACATTTGGCAAGTCCTAATACATAGGTCCCACATATACACGGTATCACAAAAAATTTTATTTACATTTTAACTACTTATTAATTCCAATGGGTTAAATCTGAAAAGAAAGAACCATCAACTGAGCTATCAGGAAAAAAAAACGTGTATACATTTTTTAGGGGACATCTATTTATACACACACACACATCTTTTTTCTTGGACAAGTTATAATTTAATGTATAGATTTTAATGTGCATAATACTAAACTAGATGATCATAAAAATACATAGGATGAATTAGACATAGTCAAAATTCTTACCTAGTTTCATATATTTTGTAAGAGATAAGTATTATTCACAGTGAAATAATCATAGAATACCACAACCATTGTTGAATTGTTAAACTAGATGGAACACACTAAAATACTGTGATAGTTCATTAAAAGTGAGTCAGGAGGAAGATGTGTTAGAACTAGTATTTTGGGGAAGGCTTCATTGCTGATTACAACTACATGAATCTGTATGGATGTTTCAGACAGGCAAGAGAAGGTTATATGATGTTTCTGAGTGAAATGATATAATGGAACCAAAGGTATTATAATTCTGTGAGGCATCAAGGTTTTACAGAATTACAGGCTTTTCTGTCTTTTGTAATTTTTTATCCTTCTCTATTAGCACATCTGTTACAGATGTGTCTCCTCTTCCAGACTACAGCTGTTTGACAGAAATTATTCTGTCTCTATTTTCTGCACACTCTGCATTTTTCAGAGCCCAGTGTCTGGCACGAATTAAGGTCTGAGTTATGTATCAGTGTATTTATAAAATAATTAAAAAAGAAATATCCTGAATAGCAGAATAACTTAAACTTGGCATTATATTCAATGGAAGTAATTCCGACTAGATCCTTAAATCGATGTATTAAAGCCTTTGATATGGGAATTGATGGAAGCCGACTTTGAGAAAATCTTTGTTTGAGGTAATGAGGGTAGATGTTGAGCAGGAGCGAATGCAATAGCATTAGAGCAATTAAGATTCCAGTTTCCAGTGTCAGAGTTTGAGTAATGAGATTCAATGAACCTCTACAAAAGGATCATGAAGTTGCCACAGAAAAGAAACAAACACTTCAATTGCTCAAATGCTATAAAGAAATACTTTAAAAAGTCCTGTTGTTAATGTTTTATTCTTTGACTTTTTATAAGGAAGTGGAACTCCTAGATAAAAGAGATTCATCTCCAGTAAAAACAACAACAAAAACTTTTAATGGTCCATAAAAAATTGATGATGGTAGTGTTTTCCAAAATATACACAATTGACCAACCATTATTCTACTAAGATGCTCACCATCTTAGATTAATCTAAGATATGTTGAACAGAAGGGGTAACCATTAGCCTAATAAGTTTTTTAGCTTCAAAGGATTACAGACTTACATTAAAGCTCCAGAGAGCATAAATCTGGAGATGACTAAATTATTCATTGCCCTATTTGCTTAACCAGCAAGAGTGGTCTTGGGTTCAGTCTCTAGGTATAATTTCTTAATCATAGACACTCAAGGTGCATTGCTCCCTTGCTACATATTTCTGAGACATTTTCTTAAAAGTTTAGCAACATCTATAATATCTTGTGCAAAATAGTGAACTTAACTAAAACACTGGTAATGACCAGAATATTTTTTATATGGTAAGGAGTTGAAATTCCCTCTGCAAAATACATTAACAGCCATACCTTCTCCCAAGTTATCTGATTATCCTATATAATAAAGAGGCATTATGCAAATTGACCTTCATGCCCTTGCATCACAAGATGGCTGCCCCATGTTGTCACAAGATGGCCACTCACATCTCATCACAAGATGTCCGCCCTCACATTGTCACAAGATGGCCATCAGGGGAGGGCAGTTAGGGGTATCCAGGTCTGCAGGGGAACAGTTAGGGGGTGATCAGGCCTGCAGGGGAACAGTTAGGGGGTGATCAAGCTGGCAGGCAGAAGTGGTTAGGGACAATCAAGCAGGCAGGCAGGAGGGTGGTTAGGAGCCAGCAGTCCCGGATTTATGAAAAGGATGTCTGATTGCCCTGTGGGATTGGGCCTAAACTGGCAGTCAGACATCCCCTGAGGGATCCCAGATTGGAGAGGGTGCAGGCTGGGCTGAGGGATACCACCCTCCAGTGAGTGGACCTGATATATTGTACAAAGGAGGGGACAGGGTATTGAAAATAAGGATTCCTGTGATGAAAAGGGAGGGAAGCAAATAAAATGATGATACTGTATTGGTAGGGTGAAATGCTTCTTCTTTTTACTGAAATAAGTAAAATGAATATTTCCAGCCATAAAATATAGTTTGTAATTTGTTTTTATAGAAAGAGAAAATTTCCTATGATTTTATATGATTATCATGTAAGTGCATTCATTTTATAAGACCCAAACTTTTATATTTGGTATCAAAAATTCTAAGATAATAGATATGTTGGTGTACTGAATTCTTGCTTTTTTGAGTTAAAATAAAGGAAATACTGTCTGAAGGAACTGGAATATCACAAATTGTTTAATGCAACAGTCATTCTGCAACCTGTTCCACAGGTCTTTAAGAACTGTGCTTCTTATATTTTCACAAATAGACAAAACAAGGAACAGGACAATTCTACCTTATTAAATGCAAAGTACAAAATTAAAGATAGCATCATGACATACTTGGAAATAACTGTGAGTGTCTTAAATTGCAGTGTGTTCTTTTTTCCACCAAAGCTAAAAATCAAAATAAACCAAGCCTCAGACGCTATCTGAGTTTCTGGAGAGGCCAGAGAATGTCTCCTTAATGAGTATTTTTTAAGCAAGTCCTCTGCACAGTACTGTCTCTTGCCTTTTATACTCTCTAAGTGAAATTAATTCAGAGTTAGAATAGACTCCTGCTTTTTAAATCTCAAGCTACAGCAATCTTCAAGAAATCCCTTACTAATAGACAGTCTCCCTCAGTAATAAAAAGCACTAGACTGAAGCAAATATGTAGGTGATGAGGTTTCCGAAGTAGTTTTTATCATTAAGTATGCCCATTTGTGTTTGTATAAATCAGGAAACACTTTCATAAGAGCAGAAGTATCCTGTGTGTATCACAGAAATCAATATCGCTTTCTTCTTTATTGTGTGACTGGTATTTATGCTGTTTATCAAAAATTTTTTTCTTCAAATTTATTTTTTTATCCACATTAGGTAAAAAATATTTCAGTTCATTTATTGAAGCCCACCACAATTCTATCATGATTTTTATTATAAACTAAAGGCCCGGTGCAGGAATCCGTGCATGGGTCGGGTCTCTCTGGGTGGCCTGCAGGGATTGGGCTAAAACCCGGAGTCCAACGCTGCCTGTAGCCCTTACCTGGTGCTCCTGCTCATCCCGGCCCCACTGTGCCTGCCATGGGCTCACACCCAATCGGTCCAGATCCAGAGAAGCTCGCGCCGCAGCTGTGCTCCCAGCCATAAACCCTGTGTCTGGCGGCCTCCCTAGGGGAGTGGCCTGTGGTATTGGGCTGAAACTGGCTCTCTGACATCGCCTGAGATGTCCCAGATTGCAAGAGGGTCCAGGCCAGTCTGAGGGACACCACCAGTGCACGATCAGGCCAGGAAGGGACCACAGGAGGGCTCCAGGGCATGTCTGGCCCATCTCACTCAATCCTGATCAGCTGGACCCCAGCAGCAAGCTAACATACTTGTCAGAGCATCTGCCCCTTGGTGGTCCAGTGCAAGTCACAGCAACTGGTTGACTGTCTTCCTGCTGGTGGTCAGTGCACATCGTAGCAAGCCAGTTGAGCAGCCTTAGCATATTATTAGCATACTAGAGGCCTGGTGCACAAAAATTTGTGCACTCGGGGGAGGGGGGGAGTTCCTCACCCTGGCCTATGCCCTCTCACAGTCTGGGACCCCTCGGAGGATGTCCACCTGCTGGCATAGGTCCACTCTCCGGGCAATCAGGCCTAAGCTGGCAGTCAGACATCCCTCTGGAAGCCTGGGAGCCCTCAGGGAATGTCCACTGGCCAGTGGGGAGCAGGTGTAAGCTGCAGTGGGACATCCTTAGCGCTGCTGAGGAGGCAGGAGATGCTCCCACCATCACCGCTGTGCTGACAGTCGTCAGCCTGGCTGTGGCTGAGCAGAGCTACCCCTGTGGGAGTGCACTGACCACCAGGGGACAGCTTCTGCATTGAGCATCTGTCCCCTGGTGGTCAATGTGTGTCATAGTGACCAGTCATTTCCAGTCGTTCTGCTTCTAGGGTCAATTTGCATATTACCCTTTTATTATATAGGATAAAGGCCTGGTGCACAGGTGGAGGCCAGCTGATTTGCCCTGGAGAGTGTCATGGATCAGGGTGGGGGTCCTGCTGGGGTGCCTGGCCAGCCTGGGTGAGGGGCTAAGGGCTGTTTTCAGGCTGGCCAGGGCCGTGGGCTGGAAGCAGGTATCTGGGATTTATTTATCTTCTATAATTGAAACTTTGTAGCCTTGAGCAGAGATTCCTTCATTTCCAGGGACAACCCAAGCCTCCTATTCACTCCAGCTCTGTGGCCACTACCATCTTAGTTGGGTTAATTTTCATATCCAATCCTGATGGGCTGGTGGGTGTGGCTGGTGGGCGTGGCTGGTGGGAGTAGTGGAGGTATGGTCAATTTGCATGTTCCTCTGTTATTAGATTAGATAACACTCTGAATGGTTGCTTGGTTGTTCTGCAGTTTGGTCTATTTGCATGGTACACTTTTTTTCTATAGGACTAGAGGCCTGGTGCACAAAATTCATACATGGGTAGGGTCTCTAGGCCTGGCCAGTAATCAGGGCCAATCTGTAAGGTGACCAGCAGGGCCTGCAGGCTGGGGGCAGCTCCTTCATTGAGCATCTGCCCCCTGGTGATCAGTGAGCATCATAGCAACTGGTCATTCTGCAGGTCATCCTGCAGTTCGGTCAATTTGCATATTAGGTTTTTATTATATAGGATAAGAACCAATAAAATAATATACTGCCATTCTCTTGTAGACTTCTTATCTAAAATCATATCTGTCTCCCCAGATTTTCTGCCACAAAACCAAGAGAAAATAAAGCAGAGACTACTTTACATATTAAATATCAACTATAAGAGTATCCTTTCATTATTTATTTGCCTCACACAGTGATTCTCAAACTTTCTCACAGCCCATAAAACCTTCTACCATCTTTTATATGTCCCTGCAATTTCAACACGTCAGCTTTTCTCTAATTTATCATAGACAGCTTTTCTCCGAGCCTTATTCATTCCTTTTCCTCAGGGTTCTCACAAGGCCCTTCCCTGTTCCAGGAACTGCTCTTAATCCATATTCTTTCATCATGTTCTCATCTTTGAGACCCAACTTAAATCTAATCTATGCCAAAAGACTTTGATATCTATTCTGCAACACACTCATGGTTTTTTACGATTATTTTTCGAATAGCATTTGTTACAATGTGTCAATTTGGATTCCCTTTTTTACTAATTTTTTTTCACATATAGTAAATTCAAAATAATAAGCAGGACCTGATTTTATTTACCAACTTCAGTCCACAGCCAGCTCCTAGCACAGTACCTGAGACCATGTAGGTTCTCATTATATTATCTTGAAATGAATATTTTCCTCCAGATCATTATTTTCCCTAAATTAAGTTTGGAAATTAATTCTGGTGTTATGATTATCACTAAGTAGATGGAGATAGCACACTTCCATAACTCCCTTATTACAGAAAGAATACAATATTTTCCATGATTTTCTAAACTCAGGTATACATGCCAGAGTTCACTTTGCAAATTGAACTTCATTTAAAAGAGAGCAAACCCGAATATGCATGACCTTATCTTATACTAGATATGAGATTTTACTTAAGTAACTCTATTTCCTTTGCCTAATTTTAGTTAACCTGAATAATAAGAGACTATAAAAGCATTCTAATTAACATATTTTAAAAAGTACTAATTTTTACAATTTAGATGATTTGTTTAGAAGTCCAGCTGTTATTGCATGAAAAATATGTGTTATTTTTCTGTATGCATATCATTTGACCACTTGTTATATAACTTCATCATGATTTCTACACAAGGACAACTCTACCACTTTCATAGCATTTTATTGCTCATACATTGAATCAAAGGTGATTTGATGTATTAATGACTCCAGGGTACTATATAGGCAAAATGCAATAATCCTAGATGAATAGACATAAAGCAAGTAAGAAAAATAATGAATTATAAAACTCTTTTCCTGTAATATTTAAGATTCTTACAGTTGAAGTGACATAATTATAAAATAAATTAGCTTGATTTATTTTTTAAGTATACTTTTGGTTCATGTATCAGAAAAGATCAGTTGTGAATCTGGGACTCAGGCATACCTGGAAATAGTAATGACAGTGACATTTTTTCTCTTATCCCTGGCATTGTCTTCTTTTCGAACTTAGTCGTAGGTGTACCCAATGCAGACAAGAACAGATGTAATTTTTTGAGTCTAACCCTAAAGAAAATTACACTCACTCTTTTCCAGTAGTTCCAAGAGTCATCATGATTATAACAACATAGGTAACTGCCATTTCTTAAACCAAGCAAGTCCAGGCCTAAGTCTCACTGCCATGGATGGAGATAAGTGTCAGCTCTACCCAAACCAGGACTGTGAAGGGGATGAATTATTCCCCAGAGGAAAATGAGGGACTCTGCCTAGAAATAGGGACCCAGGATGCCCAGGAGGCAAAAATATCAAATGATTATCACACTTGTGATCAATTCAATCATAATTCATTTCTAGTGAAAATATACTTATTCATATAAAAAGACTACATTCACACTTTCATTTTATAGTTTAGGTCTGTGATTATTTCTATATCACCTATGACTTTTATTCTATCCCTACTCACTTTTTGAGACTCCAATTTATTTTTGGCTTATTTATTACACTACTCCTTGCTAGCGGTTTTTGTGGTACTAGCTGTGGTCCCTAAAAAAATTAGCTCATCAGTGGTTTGCTGGCCTTGCGGTTTCAGAGGGGTTTTTGTCACCTGTGTTTTGTGGGTTTTTTTGTTTTCTTTTTTGGTATTTATGGCACCTCCCAAGTGAGTGTCTTCTTCACTTTAATTACAACCCAGCTTATCCTTCCTTCCAACATCATTTCTGAAAATGTGAAATAAGACCAGCCATAATACCTACATCCCTGAAGCATGCTCCTCTATCCTTTTTAACTTGATGCATTGCCATTTATCATTAAATTCCTTTAGCCAATTTAAATCCCAGAAAGAATGCTAATATGGAGTGCAATTTGAGCTAAATTTTAATTAAGATTCCCTGAGACACGTGTTAAGTGATTTACTATAATCAAAATTGATATCTCATTTGCTACCCCCGTCTCCCAATTTTCTGATTTTATCCACACACAAAAGGGAATGAGTTTGTCTGGCTTGAATAGTTCTCCATAAATATACATCATTCATTTTGACAGGTTCTGGAAATAGTTTCCTTCTCCTTTGCCTTTAGGACTATGTCTGTCATTCTCACATAAGCCTTTCCTCTGGCAACCACATCTATCTAGCACCAAATACCTAAGCTTAGAGTTAGCTGAATTAATGCCAGCCTCCAAAATCCTCAAATTTTTTTCTCTTTTCTCTCTCTCTCTCTCTCTCTCTCTCTCTCTCTCTCTCTCTCTCTCTCTCTCTCTCTCTCTCTCTCTCTCCTGCTATTTCTATACATATTATCACTCTAAATGCTGTGATTAATAAAACTAGAAATAGAATATGCACAGTATTTCCTGTAGATGGCGTGACAGGGTGTGTAAAGCACTTTGCACTTCATAAGGACAATAAATATAAACATTTGAAAGTGCCGTTAGTTAATATGGGATTCCACAATTTGAATTCACCTTTCAAAGAAAATGTGCACATTCACATTTTATCTGGAAGGTTCACCAGAGTGTCCAGCAGTCTGCCCTCAAAGGAGTCTGTTAATGATAAAGAACTACAGTTTTCTGGAAGTGGCATTCATGTATGAAAATATATAAGAAAATATCAGTAAATGAAAACATTTTTCTGCAAGCTTATTTATTAAAATCATGTGGGTTTTTTCTTTCTTTATTCAATAGAACACTTTGAATTGCATTTTTCTTATGTGTAAAATGGGGCCACCTTTCTTTTCATGTCCATCACTTTTGATGTGGTAAAAACAGAAAATTTTGTGAATGTTTATAAAACATTTATATGATTTTCCACTAGAATTTATCCCCCTCTTAAGTAAATGTATTTTTATCAGGAGCCTTATTTAACATTAAGTTATTATCTTAATTATGCCATGTGAAACTAATAATGGTTACTCTGTTTACACACACACACACACACACACACACACGCAAATGACCAACGTACAGCATTTAACTGATAGATATCATTTTCTCTGAAATAATTATAAATATGTGCAAATTTGCCTTGTAGATGCTTATGAAGTATCATTTCAGGTACTCTGAATTGAATGCCTTTCCTTAAAAAGAAAAAAAGTTTCATGTGCTTCATATTCTAATTTTTTAGTTATTCTACACTTACAGATGTATTTGTTTGATTTTAAAAAGCTGATACTCTAGGCCTTGTTAATAATTTATAGGTCAGTGTGAACAGATTATAAGAATCTTTCCTAAATCCAATGTACATAAAGGGACGCGAGAATAAATGAATCTCTGGGAGGCAAAAGGGAAAACATTAAGAATGGGGGGGGGAGGGGGGAAGGCGTGGGAAATGAGAGCAAAAGGAAGCCTGAGGGTAATAAAAGCCAACCTCACCCGTCCCCATTTCCCCAGGCCTCGGTCAGTGTAATGTGTGTGTGTGTGTGTCAAGAACAGGAGGTAAAACGGAGAAGAAAAAAATTAGATTTTCTATAGGGATATCAGATTTACTTCAGAGCTTTCCTCTCTTTGCCTTACTTAAATTAAAATAAAGGTAGTCTTCAAGATCCAAAAGCTTTTTCTTCGGTCACTCTCACAGGACAAATAAGAGAGAAATCCTTCCTGCTGCGATTGGGCAGCAGCATCCCCAACCCTGGCCGCCTGGATTCAAGAAAACAAGGGCAGAGGCGCCAAGAAAACGTCCTTGAGCTATTTTTTGTGTTTGAAGGGAAGCTGCTTTTGCTGGGGGGGAAACACCCAGGGGAAAGTTAAGTCCCAGCGGACTGATGTTGTGATTTTCCATTCCAGCTCACTGCAGAGGACCCGGACGAAGGGACCAACGGGGAGATCTCCTATGAAATCCTGATTGGGGATCAGGGAGACTTCGTCATCAATAAGGAATCAGGGCTCATCACCATCGCGCCGGGGGTGGAACTGATAGTCGGGCGGACCTACGCGCTCACCGTCCAGGCCGCGGATAACGCTCCTCCTGTGGAGAGAAGGTAATTCACGTTAGAACCTAAGCAGCGCTTTCATCGCTCCCAGTTAACCCCGTAATTAAATGTGAGAAGCACAACAAGCTTCCTTTCATCCTAGGAACATCTAAATTCAATCAGAAAATCGGAGAGACCGGATTCTTAGGCGTTGCATATCCTTACTTGGTTCAGTTGTGGCAAGAGGAAAGTGAAGAGAAGATTACCAGAAAATAATTAACTATAATTTCACCGATATGAAGGACGCAGGTCTCTGTTTAAGGACCTGGGGAGTGCAGAGCGGAAACTGGAAAATATCAGAGGCATGTATCTAATTTACTATTGAAAAGTGAGGTTGGTGGTAGTGAGAACTTAGCAGTAACATGGAATGTCTCAGATTTGAAGCCATGCCTCAGTGTCTGAGTGATTCTTAAAATATATATATTCTACCTATATGCAAATATATATGCATAAACACATATATTCTACCTATAGAATTTATCATTTACATATAAAATATGTCAATATATATTCTCTGTGTACATACTCAGCTAGATATTGTGAGAGGGTAAAAAGCAAAGCCTCATTATTACAATTTCATTTATCTAGTTACCCATCTGAGGTCCCTTTTATTTTTTTTTCCATTTTTTTATTACATAAAGTATTACAAAGATTAGTACATACATCTCTTTTTTCCCCCTGCCCTTCCCCCAGCCTCCCGTACCCCCCAGTGTTTTGTGTCCATTGGTTATGCTTAAATGAATACATAAAAGTCCTTTGGTTGATCTATTGAGGTCCCTTTTATTAATATCTTGCTTATTTCCAGATTTTCTATATGCATTTCAAGAAAATGTGAATGAATATAAAGGCATTTCTGCACCTTGATGAGTATTTTTCTCCCTCATAATATGTCCTGGGTTATCTTTCCATATGAATGCTGAATACTTCCCTCAAAACTTTTTCACAGCCACATAGTATTCCTTTACATGCAGATAATACTCTAAAAAATTCACTGCAGATGGGTTCTTAAATTTCAGTTGCTCTTATACTGACAATAAAGAAATAAATAGCATTGAACATACATCATTTTCTATGTGGGCATGTATATCAATAAATTCCCAGAAGCAAAGCCAAAGGGTATATGCGCTTGTAGGTTTTAGAAATAACTGCCAAATTATATTTGGTAGCTCTTAAAACAATTTACAATTCCACTTGCCAAGTTGAGAATGATTAATTCTACACAGTCTCCTAGATGTGTGTCACATTAAATATTTGGGATTTTGCCAACCAGATAGGTGAAAATAGCACATTTCATATCCATTTACTTAGGAGTTTGAGTACAATTCTTATGTTTAAAAGCCATTTCTATTACTTTTCCTGTAAAATCTGTTTCTAGTCATTACCCATCTTTCTATTGATATGTAAGCCCAGGTAGCAATTATTGTAGGTTTTCTCCTAGTGATTTATTAGCTTCATACCATATGTTTAAATCTTTGTTGTATTAGGGACTTATCCTACTGTACAGTGAGAGGTATTAATCCAGCAAGATTTTTTTTAGGAAATTTTGCCATTTTCTCCACTCAGTACTGGGTGCAGCTAGAGTAGGTTTACAGGTGTGAGTATATGAAACAGTTTATTTTTGTATTATTATTAATTGTATTATTTTACATATGAACAAGTGTAAACCTACTCTTCTCTCAACCTGTATATTAGATAGTTCATCTTTTTCTCACTAATTATAAATGTTACAGTTATTATATCATGCATTTTTTTATGGATGTGAATTTGGCTCTAGACTTGTTCTTCTCCATTAGCTGACCTATTTTTTCATGAGTAATTGTCACACAATTTTAATTGTTCAGGTTTTAAACTGAGCTTTATAATATGGTGGTGCTAACTCACCTGAATGCCGTTATTCCTCAAAAATTTCCTGGTTAATATTTCTGTTATTTTCCTTTCCTTTAAGTTTATACAAGTTAGTTCAGTGTTATTGTTGTTTTTTAACTATATATGCATGTGTATATGTGTATATGTTTGTGTGTGTATGTATGTATATATATATATATATATATATATATATACACTAGGGGCCCGGTGCACAAAAATGTGTGCACTCGGGGTGAGGGGGTCCCTCCGCCTGGCCTGTGCCCTCTAACAGTCTGGGACCCCTCAGGGGATATCCACATGCTGGTGTGCCTGGTGAGGGGCTGATGGCTGTTTGCAGGCTGGCCAAGCCCGCCAGTGTGGAACCTCACCCCATGGAGGTGTGGCCAGCCTGGGTGTGGAGCTGAGGGCTGTTTTTAGGCTGCCCACAGCTCCCATTGACCTAACCTCCCAGTGAGCCTGGCCTGTAATCAGGTTTCTGGGGTTTATTTATCTTCTACAATTGAAATTTTGTTACCTTGAGCAGAGGCGTAGGCAGGCAACAGAAGCCTCCTATTTGCTTTAGCTCCGTGGCTTCTAGAATTCAAACATTGTTGCTTCAGCAGAGGCCCACTGGCCTAGTCAGGCAGTTGCAACAGAAGCCTCCTGTTTACTCTAGCTCCATGGCTGCCGGCCTCAATCTTGGCTGGGTTAATTTGCATACAGCTGCTCTTATTGGCTGGGAGGCGAGGCATGGTTGGTGAGCATGGCTTAGGTGTCTTGGAGTGATGGTCAATTTGCATATTATTCTTTTATTAGATTATATATATAAATATAGGTATTTTTGAATATATTTTTATTGATTTCAGAGGAGAGAGATATAGAAACATAAATGATGAACAAGAATCATTGATTGGCTGCCTCCTGCATACCCCACACTAAGGATTGAACCTGCACCCTGGGCATTTGCCCTGACAGAGAATCAAACCCCAACCTCCAGGTTCATAGGTCAACGCTCAACCACAGAGCCATGCTGCCCTGGATTAACTATATTTTTATTGAGGACATATCAAATTTACAAATTAATTACTTAGGGTTAAATTATATCATTTTGATAATGAATCTTTCTAACCAAGAACTATCTCTTTATTTGTATGCTTTTTTTATGTCCTTTAGTAGTTTTTATTTTTTAATATTTTCTTTATACAAGTCCTGTACATTTGTTGGTTGGTCTGTTTCTGTATCTTGTTATTATAAATAAAGTTCTTTTTTCTTATTCTTTTTTCTGGTTGATGTTTGTATATATGTCTCTTTATACAAAATTTTAATCTACTTTCTTAATTATCTTGTTTTTGTAATTTCCAGTTGACTTCCTTGTATTATCCAGGACTGTATTTTATAAATAGTGATACTTTTATATCGTTCTATCCATTATTTTCCTTTTAATTTCACTTGCTAGTTCTTATAATAAACATGCTTTTTTTCTTTTTAGTAAGTAGGAATGTTTCCCATGCTCCCTTAATTTAATAGATTCTTAGTTTAAAAATATTTTTTTATTAGCTTAAGAAATTATCTTTCTATTCCTATTTTATTGACTTTTTGAAAATAAGAATGGTAGCCCTGGCCAGTGTCCCAATGGTTAGAGTGCCTCCCTGTACTTAGAACGGTCATGGGTTCAATTCCCCATCAGGGGCATGTAACTAGGTTGTCAGATTGATCCCTGGCCTCGTTCGGGCACATGCAGTAGGCAACCGATATATCTCTCTCTTCCTTTTCTTCCCTCCGTCCCTTCCACTCTGTCTTAAAAAACAAAAGTAAGGATGATGGTTAATTTAGGTCAAATAAATATCTACCGTCTATGCAGACAGTAGTGACTTTTCTTCTTGAGCTAATGGTGTGATGCTTGACCTTAATATATGTTGTTTCTAAATAAATCTATTTTACATTTTTGGTATGAATTCCACTAGGTCATGACATTTAAATTTTGAAATTTAGTTGCTGGATTATGTTTGTTATTTTGTTTAGTGTTTGCTTTTCTTTTTAAGAATTTTATGAAGACTTTATATACTCGTTACGATACCTCATAAAATAAATTAACAAAAACCACAAATACATACAAGCATTAACTAGTGTAACAGCAAGTATAAATGAATTATAAAAATATTTTTAAATAATAAATAAATCCAAATTTGGTTCTCTGAAAAAAAGAAACAGCAACAAAAATGAAAACATAATGAAATGACTAAATCTCTAGCTAACCTGCTAAAAAAGGAAGAAAGTGCAAATTTGCATAATAAATTCTAAGATGGAAATAATACAGAAACAAAAGCAATTAAATTTATCATAAGAGAGAGTTTTCTTTAATCGTGTAAAATTTGAAAACATGAATGAAGGGCATCATTTTTAAAGAAGATAATAATTTACCTAAATTGATCCCCAAAATTAAGAGAACAATCTTATAGACAAAACAGCGAAAGTGCTCAAAGAGCTTCTACCTAAAATTACACAGAGCCAGGCACATTGGCAGAACTGTAACAAAAGCAACACTGGGAGGGGGTCCTTTTCTCTCCTTTTGGCTCTGCTCCAGAGCCAATAAGAAGTCAATGTTTTCTCTGCAGCATAAAGAGCCGATTTTTCTCTTCACACCCCTCTTAGCTTTGATCACGGAGATTTGGGAGGTGGACCCCTAGTTTCTCATTGGTATTTCCAGACTGTTCTTTCTAATTCTCATTATCCTCCCTTTTAATCTCTCAAGAATGCACCATCCATTACCCTTCCTTGATGCTATCAGCTACAGATGACGGGTTCCTCTTCCATTATCTCTTCTCCCTAACCTCACCTCCCGCTGTTTTCTGCAGATTTTCAGGTCACTCTTACGGAGTTTAATTTCTGCCTTACTGCCATTTACTTCCACAGGACTTGGGCCAAAATCCTTGGTGACGTCAATAGTCAATATGTGGTTTAAAGCGTATGCAAACTTGTAGTCACCCTGGTCAAGTATCCTTGGAGACAGGCTTAGTGCCTGTCTTCTTTCAAACTCCAAACATAATCCTGAGCAACAACTCCAAGCTCAGCCTTGAAAACATGCTCAGAAGGCAAAGAGTCCCACCACTCTCATTTTTAACATCCCAGTCCAAGCTCCTGCTCCCTCTACTTCAGGGCTCTGAAGACCTCCTCTAAGTAGAAGTCTGATTAGACTTTTGCCTGAGCCCCTTTCAGTGGCCTGCATGACTCTGATAACAGCCTCATCGTTCCCTTTGCTTAAAGTTTTAGTGCTTTTAACATTTCATTTTTAAGTAAAAGACAAAATTATTAAAAAGGCCAATGGGCCCAGCACAATTTGCCACCTGACAGCAGCCTCAGGACACTCCGTCTTGTCGTGTGTTGTTACCTGGTCTTCTGCTCAGTTCTGCTTCATTTACTCCACTCCAATTAGCTCCTCTCTGTCCCTGAGACATGCATCTACCTTCAAATCCTTTGAACTTCACTTTCATCTCCTCTCAGACTATACGAGCTCCTCCCTCAGCTTTCTCTATGGCCTCATTTCCTCCAGGTTTTTACCCTATTTTCAATTTCTCTGTGAAGCCTTTTCTAACAATTTGCAGTTGCAAGAGCCTCCCAATACTGTAAGATCCTTTTCCTGTTAGTATTTTTATCTTCTGCACTGATCACCATGCAAGTGCTACATGTGTTTTTATTTAGAGTATGACCTGTATCCTCTGCCTCCTCCCCTCTGGAGCGCTAGTTACCAAGGACAAGAATCATTGTGGTTTGGTTGTCTCATATGTGCAGAGGCCAAAACAATTCCTGAAATGTCCTAGATTCTTAACAAACATGCTTTTGTTTTGTTTTCCTAGGTTCTTAACAAACATCATTTTTAGTTTTTAAGTAAATAAAATGGAATAAGGGACAGTATAATACAAAACTCACATTTAGTTTTGGGTTCCCAAAATGTGCAGGCAGATTTGAAATTGTTCTCCTTTCCCTTATGGTATACACTAATTCTATCTAATTTTGTTTCTAATAAGTGTGTGGGGGGGAGCTGTCAGTGAGAATAAGATTTTCTATTAAGCCCAACCATCCAATGATTTATTATTATGTAACTTCCATTTACTATGCTGTGGGAATACAAAGATAAAAATAGTAATATCATTTGCAGGTTAAAAAATAAAGTATAGAAATAGAAGTATAAAACAATTACATTTAGTTTAGCATGATAAATTTGATATTGAGATAAATACTTGGCTTTTGGGGCTTTGAGGAGGACAGTTGTCACAATGAGGGAGTACTGCACAGGCTTCCTAAACAAAATTAGTTTAGGAAAATGAGTAGAGGTTAACCAGGTGAAAAGAGTATGGCACATAATTTACTAGTCTTAGAGGTCTGAAATAGCTTGGTGCTTATGGATAATCTCAAGCCAGTCAATGTTACCTACCAATGCATACTAGTAAACTGTGATTAAAGGGGAATTACAGTCCAACTCATGAAAAATTTAATTTGCCTCGTTAAGAAGCTTGGGTTTATCTAGTTAATGAAAGGAATCGTTGGAAGAACGTTACATTAGAAAGTCATGTGGAATTATTTCAGTCTTAGGAAAATCACTCTGTGGACCCCATAGATGACACATTTCTGGGGAACAAAACTGTAGTCAGAGAAATTAGAAAGACACCACCAGAGGAGTCCAGGGGAAATGTTGCTGCGGATGACTTGACATGAGCATGCTGGGAAGAATGGAGAAATGAAATTGTCAAAACAAGAAAAAAATTCCAAGGTTTTTTCCTACATGACTGGGTGATGGTGACGTTAAATGGTGTACATGGTTTGGGTGAAGGGGATGAGTTCTGTTATGAACATATTTAGTTGGACTTGGTCATAGTTCATATATCTAAATAGCAAGTGGATGTATATTCGCGAAGGTACTGTTTCTTGTGAAGAAGCATAGTGAATATTTTTATGTAGTGAGTAATTACAGGATCTAAACAAGAGTCAAAGTTTGTACAAATTTTAAATAATAGCTTCATTCATGCTGAGCTAGCCTAAAGAGGAATTAACATGATTGATGCTATTTAATTACCACACACTAGAGCCAGAAACCATGCAAACTACTTTATACACAAAATTTCTCATTTTAGCATTATGATTCCTACATAATTATATTTTTGCAGACCAAAAATTTGAATCTGAAAGAGAATAATTGACTTAGCTAAGTGACCCCCTTGCTCCCCCTCCCTCCCACCCAGTAGACAAGTACTGGAATGATAATTGGAACTCAAGACAATTAGATTCTAAATCTTCTCCATTCTATGTCATATCCATAACCTTATGTAATAATTATTTTGGAGAAGGACATACTACAATTGCTTAATAACAGTGCTAATAATGCTAATTATAAAAATAAAGGCACCTGCTGTTTTATCATTTAAACTTCTATTAAAGTCCTTTACTAGTCATTAATTTATTTTGTGATTTTTTCATTAAAGATAGTATTATCCCAGTCTAATCTATACGTGCTTATATATTATGATTAATTTGTTTTAACCACTTTATTATTTAATGAATGAAATTTTATAATCCACTCTTCCTCAGCTCCTATTTGCAAGTCATGTCTCTGATTAGCCTAGATAAGCCTACGATAATCAGTATAGTACATTTGATTGTTTAACCAGGTGGGCTTTAGGGGAGCTTACCTCTAGCACAGTGGAAAATCTGCATATAACTAGTCTGTTCTCTTCATCCGTGGATTCCCAACCACAGAGTTGACTCTGGATCAGCTCAGGTATGAACTGTGTGGGTGACTTTAACTGTTGAAAAATTGAAGGGAAAAAAAAGCATATAAATGGATTCACACAGATTAAACATGAGTCCTTCAAGGTCAACTGTAATAGGTTTATACTTGCCTGAAATTGTACTCCACTCCAGGAACCAAAGTGCCACCTTCAGAATCTGAATATACAGGACTCGTTGATGACACTAGGCATTTAGTTGACCTAGTGTCATTTCTCTATGGGCAATTATTGATCACTAAAAGCTCACTAATAATGTTTGGTCAAATATCAAGTGGGACCTGCAGAGTACATACCTGCATTCTACCAGCTTGGATAGTGTCAAATTCCTTATAGGATAATGGCATATGCTTCCAGGTGAAGATGAAGCCCTCAAATTGAGCGGATGAATGAACTGAAAAGTGAGGTTTTCCCTTCAGTATTTCCATACAGAAGGCAGATGACATTAAAACATTATTAACATAAAAGTATAGATTGTGATAGCATATACAAATGCCAGCAACAGTGGCACGTAAACCTGATTAAATAATAACATTAAGAATAATCATTTATCTTAATCTTTTTACATTGGTGACTTCCATTCATAAGGTTAAATAACACTCTCAAAATAAGAATGTTGTTGTTATTCTGTTTGAGTAGACTAGCTAAATAGTAAGAGTAAAAGGAGCAAAATAGTCTATAGTGTTTTTACTTTTTTAAAAGATTAAAAACCAAATATTAAAAAATAATTAAATGGTAGGATATAACTTTTTTTGGTATATGTAGGTCTCATGTGTTTGAATTAAATTACATAAATATGTTTTTAATCTTAATATGAATAAAGTACTACTATTAAGTATTTATGAACACATAGAGAATATAAGACAGTCTCCCCCAAATATCTTATAATGAAAGTATTATAAAACCACTGATGCATAGTATGGCATACTTTTTTGAGTCCCAATTTTTCTCATGGAATCTAAGGCTATATTTAATTAATGCAAGATTAAATCATCCATTTGCAAATAAAGTATTTCTCTATTCTGAATATATATTCTTTAAAATAACGTCACACAATATATTAAATATTAATAACAAATGAAGGTGGTATTCATTTTAGCAAAAAATTATTGAGTTTCCACAATCCCTAGCCTCTTGTGGAGGCACTGAAAATAAAAAATTTCTGCCCTGGTAGCATTCACATAGAGGCACAGGCAAATCTGGACGTGTAACAGTAGATAATTATAAGTGCAGGATAACTTGGATAGGAATGATAATGGTATCGCCAAGCAGAGGAAACACTAAAAGCAAAGACACAGACACATGATAAACCATGCTGTGTTGTCGGTGCTATGTATTACTTGGCACATCTGAACATATTATTAAACTTCGAAAAATCTTTCAACCAGTTTCCACTGTTGTCAAAATGAAGTATAAGTATAGTACATGAGTACCTGTCCCTTACTCATCTCTCTTTGCCCAATTTAGAGAACTTTCTGAGTCATACAAATTTTATAGTTTTTTTTATTGCTCTGTAAATTTGCACATTTCCCCCTCTCCTATGCATCTTACATCTAAGTACATCTTGCATCTTAAGATTCTGCCTCTGTAGAAGTCCCTGAGAAGTCTCTCCGAATCTCTTATATTTATTTCATTATGAGATCTTTGGTTCCTATGGAATCCACTCTGACTTCCAAAATAGTAAAATGGAATCCATTAACATTGAACTAAAAATATAGCTTTTCTAACAATATTTCTAGGAGACAAAGTAAAAACGAAGGTAATTTCTCTTTTTTTAATCTAATAAAGAAAATAATATAAACACCATAACCTTCACTTTAGAACAAGGTAGAAGTGTAGAGTTACAACTAAACACCTTGTAGGATATGTTGGCACATATAATAGAAAATTACAATCCTCTATGTGCATTTTATTACTGAGTATTATTGTCATATCAAAAAATGACTTTTTATCTTTTTAAATTATACCATTTTCAGGCTTAAACATCTTCAGGCTTAAGTATATCTTTCCAGCTGCTTCTTTATTCATTTTTTATTTGGTCTTAGAAAAAAATAGTGATATGGATGATGCTTCATTCATGATATAAATAATTAAGAAGACTTGAAATAACTTATGAATTCCTACAAGATAACATCCATCATTACAAACTAAGCTACAAGATAACATCCATCATTACAAACATCCATCATTATACTCACACAGAAACACACATCAGATAAGTAAAAATTCTCCAGTTTACTCCCCAAATTTGTTCTTGTGAAACGTGGGGAGAAAAGACAGGCAGATTTTGAATTCAGGAGCTTTGCCTTTTAGTTTAATTAACTTTATAATTAACTTTATAATCTGAATTCAGTCACTTAATCTTTTTTACTTTCTAATCCTCTTTCATAAAATGAGTTAAATTAATGGGTTTCAAGGATCTTTCAAAAATCTTAAGATTACTTAAGAAAGATCACGTGTCTTGTTCTACTTTGACTTTCTTTGCTATATAAGAAAGAGAAAAGCTTTACAATTTTCATTTTTAGAAATGTTCATCCACATTTTATGGGCTACATTATAAAAATAAAACTTGTATTATACAGGTGCTCAGTTTTATGCATTGAATACTAGCTATAAAAAGTACATATAAAATGTTCACATAAAACATTATCTAGAGACTGTCCTGTTTTAATATGTACTTAGCTGATGCTATTGAGTTACTACTGCATATCAACCCATTATGGATACCATGTTATTATATCTAGTTTTAGGAAAGCTAACTCTGACCTGGTGCTGACCTTAGGGATAAAAAGGAGATAGCATTTTATAAAGCAAGAACCTTCCAATAGGTCAAGGCTTATTTAAACACATTGCAGGAAGTGCCAGCATTTCACAGATAAAAAATGCAAGACCTTGAAAAATGCAAGACTTGGAAATATGATCTTCCTCAATTAACTCTAAGATTACAGTCTAAAGGGGTAAAAACATAATGAGTTCTTCTAGTATTTGAGTTATTGTGGAGAGTGGGAGCGGAAGCAAAGGAGTAAAGGCAGATGAAGATAACAGTCATATTGGACTACCAAGGTTCCCTGTTCTAGGGTCTAAGGTCTTTGTATTCTGCATTCTTTAGTTTCTTCTCTATGGCAAGTACACATGAATCATCTGAGTTGGAGGTCCTTGGTATAGTATTGGGGATGTAAACAGGTTAGCCCTCCAATGGGAAAGCTGTCAAAGAGGGAAGAATAAAGAAATACACAAAGTATAGTAAGTTTAGTATAAAAGATACTTTCACAAAGTGGGAAGAGATTCATATTCTGGTAAATATTTTTGTAAATATTCCAAATCAGTAAGTTGAACTTTTAAGCAGAGAGGATCTCACTTTTTGAAAGTCAGCTTTGAATTTGGAGTACAGGTGAGTTCTAAGTTTTTTCCTTTTATTTTTAAAAGGGAATCTTTCGCCTGTAGGGTTATTGAGGAGAGTTTTAGGTCAATTTGTAGAGAAAACCTTGGGCTACTAATATGAAGAGAAGTTGAGCTCTGACTGGTTTGGCTCAGTGGATAGAGTGTTGGCCTGCGGACTGAAAGGTCCCAGGTTCAATTCTGGTCAAGGGCATGTGCCTTGATGGGAGCACATCCCTGGTGGGAGGTATGCAGAAGGCAGCTAATCAATATTTCTCTCTCATCAATGTTTCTAGCTCTCTACACCTCTCCCTTCCTCTCTGTAAAAAATCAATAAAATATATTTTTTTTAAAAAAGAAGTTGAGCCTGCTTGTTTTACTTGCCAAGAGCTTCTGGAGCAGTGGTCTCCAAAACTGTGTGTGTAAAACCTTGCATATCTATGGAAAAGGTAGAGTCTTATGCCCCACACCAAGTGATTTTCATTCCAAAGGTCCAATCCCTAAGACTCATCACACTCTATTCTGGGGAGTGGGGAGGGGATACCAGACCTGTAGGTATTTAATCAAGAAAAGTGAAAGAATGCAGTTAAAACCTTTAAAATATGATGACTAAGGTAAGTACAAGCTTATTTACCCCATTATATAAAGTACAGTTTGAAAGCTTGATAAATATGTTTTTACAGGTATTACATATCCTATATAATAAAGAGCTAATATGCAAATGAATGTCACACCCTCGCACCCAGGCCAGGGGACCTGAGGTCCTGCCACCTGCCCAGTGGGGCTTGTTGGGGAACCTGAGGCTGTGTCCCCCGCCCTGCAGGGCTTGACAGGGGTAGGGCCGGCCAGGTGTGGGTCTCGTGTGATTTTGAGGCACATGTGGGTGGGCAGGGACTTGACTCTGGGTCCAACAGCATGCCCCAGACTCTGGCAGGAGGGAGATTTTCATATACATTTTACTAATTTTTCTTCATCCCTGACATTTCTATTATAGAGAGAGGGCAAATAGCAATATTAAAGTATTTCCTCTAATTAATTCCCTTTTAATGTGCATGAATTTTGTACACTGGGCCACTAGTACATATATAAACATATGCATGCATACACACAAGTGAACATGCCAATATAAATGTATAATCTTATATAATCCTTATGCTAAACTTAGAAATTATTATTCTCATTTCACAGGCTTGGTTGTTAAGATATTTTGAAGTAAAATGAAATTAGAATTTTATTAAAGTGCTAAAATCAATACAGATATTTTAACTAATTATAAAAATCTAAAAGATTGTAGTTTTAATTTAAAATGTGATTGCTTTATATTGCAGTAAACATAAGTATGATATATTTTTTTAAAGTCACTGCAGTTTTTCAAAAGTGCTTAGTGATCTATAGGTATGTAGAAACTATTTAGATTTAGGCATAATACACTTCAACAAGCTATAAAAAACATATTTAGTGCCCATAATCTGTATTTATCTTAAAAGCTTTTCAAAAAACAGACTATCTATATATATAAAAGTCTAAGCAAACGTTAAGGTGAAATGATTGGAATGACCAGAATGACTAGTCACACTGAACAGGCAGGCAGGTGAGTGGTTAGGAGTGAGCAGGCAGGCAGGAGAGCATTTAGGGGCAAGCAGTCCTGGAGTTTGAGAGGGATGTCCAACTGCCAGATGTCCAACTGCAGGGATCAGGCCTAAACTGGTAGTTGGACATCCCCTGAGGGATCCCCAATTGAGAGACAGTACAGGCCATGCTGAGGGACACTCCCCCACTCCCCATGCACAAATTTTGTGCTCTGGGACTCTAGTTTTATTATAATAATCTTGGAAAAAAATTTTCTGGTGACCATGTATTTTAATTGAAGCATTTAATAAAAAGAGCTATGATCTGATTTTTAAAATTCTAGCCCCCAGAATAAAAATTATATGTGTTTTGAATAATAATTCATGATATTGTTATAATAAGGTTAAAGCATAAAACTCAAGCAGTACCAGAATTCTTCAACATAAAAGACTAGTTTTGTAAATTGCCAGGTCTCATCAATACACTTTAGCCAGTGTTTCATCTGAACAAACTTTGAACAACTTGCTTATTTAGCTTTTGCTGTGTAAAGAAATTTCAGTGTTGTCAAAAGTATTGATTCTGTCAATTTAATATTTTTGTTCTTATAATAATAGATTATCTTCTTATCCTTCAAAAATTCCCCATCAATGGAAGGTTTTAATGTAATCTAATTTTAAATGTTTGCATTATACTCCTTAAAGATTTAAAAATGTGATTGTGTTTGCAACTATTTTCTACAACGATCACTGATCCTGAATTTTGATGTGCATTTACATTAAGCCATTGATGTCAGCAACCAAACTAATAAAACACAGCTCCTATTTTGTTTTGTGTGTTATTTTAATCAATACATCCTCTCCTGGTTTAATAGGAAGTGAGCCCTAAAGACAGCTCATATTAGCAGATATTTACAGAATGGGTTTTGTGTTGTTTTTGTTTTGTTTTCTATTAAAGAGGTATTACAAAATAAGGTCACAGGTTAAAGTATTACCATTTATTAGCCTCCTTTGGACCACTATATCATTTTAATTCACATTATCAATATAAGTAGCGGGGGAAACAGTACCTGAGGCCTTTCCTTTCCTCTTAATAAGATTATTTCATAAAAAAAAAACAGTTTACATCTCAGTGATAGCTTTTATTATCCTGTACTTTAATTCTGAATTCTATCATTATTTTCTACAGAAATTCCTAATTTTTCTCTCTTGTAAACCCAATAACAGAATGCCAGGTGTGGTCTGTCATTAAATGTGTAGAACTTCACCCATCTCGCTGGCTTTTCTTCCTCTACAGGCACTCCATCTGCACCGTGTACATCGAAGTGCTTCCTCCAAACAACCAAAGTCCTCCCCGCTTCCCACAGATGATGTACAGCCTCGAAGTCAGTGAAGCCATGAGGATCGGTGCTGTTTTATTAAATCTACAGGTATGTTCTTAATAAAAATAATTATATATATATATATATATATATATATATATATATATATATATATATATATATATATATATATATATATTTGTTTGTGCCTGGGGTGGTAGGAGCTCACATGTCTGCGTACACTTGAGCCAATGAAAATTCCATCCGGAAAGGAAAGCAGGGGTACTATGGATGGAGGATTTCCACAGCTAATCTATTCTATTGATTGCCACAATTGAAGACATAATGTGAGCTGGCAGGGATTAGCTGCAATCATTACAAGAGAGAATGAAGGGAGTGGAAACAGGCACTTGAATATTT
This sequence comes from Murina feae, assembly GCA_004026665.1. NCBI lineage: Eukaryota > Metazoa > Chordata > Mammalia > Chiroptera > Vespertilionidae > Murina > Murina feae. The sequence continues at coordinate 37,091 of PVJC01010124.1, forward strand.
TGTACGTTGCAACCAAAGAGTCTGCAGCTGACTGTTATTTTCTGTCTTGGCTTTCTTTGCCCAGCAGGATTTATTTTTGCTGCAGTGTTCTGTGGAGAGAATAACTTTAGATGCACAAGCTGATGGTAGGCAGTCTAATTCTGAGGCACACTTCATTCTATGGCCATGGGCAAATCATGTAATTGCTGTGCCTCGATTTGTTTATTTAGATGAAGGGGCATATTTAGCTGATATTTTCATTTGCAGCCTCTGACTCATATGAATTACTTGCAGGATGATAGTTTGGTTTTCACTTTGTATATATTCCTAAATAAAGCATCTTTTCCCAGAGAAGGCTGTGTCTTCAACTGGATCGATAGCTTCAAGTTGGACTATATATGGTGTTGGTAACTGTCTCTTGCTGTAAAAGTCATAAGGTCCATGACATGACTTATTGCTTTACCTATGGATATTCATAGGACAGAGAATTTATCTTCCTCTGAAGTTATGTGGGAATGACAGGAGCTGCTGACAGGAGAATTCAGGGAGCTGACCTTGAAGGCTAGGAGAGCTTTCAATAGGATGATTTAGAAAAATCCCAGGATCAATGTTTACCATCAAATGAGTTGACATAAGGATAGCTATAAATTGTTCAAATTCCATTTGAATATTGACATCATTTCACTGATGATGGAAAAGTGCAAGTTCTAAAGGATGTTTGTATTGGAAAGAATGTAAAAATAATGAAACACAGCAACCTCATTATCCAGATGTGGAAAGTGAACCCCATAGAGAGTAAATGACACCTAAGAATTGGTTGGATTCTAATCATTTCCAAAATAAGGCTCATTTCATTATACCCCACTTATTTTTTAGGCTCCTAAAAATTTGATTGGCATTATCAGATACTTTTCTGTGCCTCTGTTCTAGGATCTATTTTGTCTCTTTTCTCTAGTAACTAGATAGGGTTTGCTTTTGGTATTCATTTACTATTAAAACATGTGGAAAAAATTATATGAAAGTAAACTTTTAGTAATATAAAATTTTGGAGGATTTTAATGGATAAAATAAAAGTAAAAAACAAAACAAAACACTGCAATTTCTTTAGGGAGGAGAAAACAGCTAGTTAAATCATTAAAATGTTGCCCTAACCAGTTTGGCTCAGTGGATAGGGCATTGGCCTGTGGACTGAAGGGTCCCAGGTTTCGTTCCAGTCAAGGGCATGTACCTTGGTTGCAGGCACATCCCCAGTACGAGGTGCGCAGGAGGCAGCTTATAGCTGTTTCTCTCTCATTGATGTTTCTAACTATTCTTCTCCCTTCCGTTCTGTAAAAAATCAATAAAATATATTTTTTTAAAAATCATTGTTAAAATATCTAAAACCAAATATTAAGACAAGTTCATTTAATGAAATTCTTTTATTTGCATATATGAAGATTTATTTAAACAAGAATAATAAATACCAAGTATGTTAGAATGAGGCCAAAAAACTTTAAATGTTTTACATTTAAATACGCCTTAAGAATGTGCCTGTATGTTATTTAACTTTCTATAAAGTAAGACATAATTTTAGTTGTGAGATACCTCAGATTTTATAGGAATACATCCCAGAGAGATTTTGGAATCATATTATAGGAGAATAATTCCACTTGAGAGTTCAAGATGAAAGGAGCTGGCCTTTTTCATATCTCAGATTTCTCTAGTACAAAAGCTGAGAAAATGGTTGAAATGACATTTCTATTCACCCTTTTTGCTTCTGATAGAAGTGAAAGAAAGGGTGCCAATTGTAGTGGCCTCTCTATAGAAAACTGGGGTGACACAATCAAGGCATCTTTCATAGGCCCCTAGCCATCCACTTCTGCTCATGATCAACTGAGATTGAATTTAAACCTGAGACCTAAAAACTCAAAAGCTTCCACCAGATTACTCTTCCTAAGACTTCTAATAACAGAAGCAGTGGAGGTCCTCTCAGCTGCCTCCTGATTTTATTTTTATCTATTTATTTTCCACACATAGGTACACTGCCCAGTGCTGGCTCATTGCTCAATTTAGGAAAACAGAATTTCTGGGGAAATATTTTCAAAGATAAGAGCAGACTGACTTCAAAATAATCTGTTCTGACTGAGAAAGTGGTTTCTTTCTAAATAGCAATCTTTGTTTCTCCCCTCCGCCTTTTAAGTGTTTTCTTTGCATTTTATATAAAAGTTGTTTGGGAGGCTATAATTTTCCTCCATAAATTAAGACTGTTTCGCCTGGCTGCTAGATTGATGGTGTTATGTAGAGGGAAGTGCTACCTGGAGCTCTTCTTTTTCAAACGTCTTATTCTGACTAGGGTTAGCATTAGGTGAGATTTTTTTTTTTTTTTTTTTTTTTTTTTTTTTTTTTTTTTTTTTTTTTTTTTTTTTTTTTTTTTTTTTTTTTTTTTTTTTTTTTTTTTTTTTTTTTTTTTTTTTTTTTTTTTTTTTTTTTTGGTCTCCCAACGTGTTTCTATATCTTTCTGATCTGCGGCCGGTGAAACCAGTGAGAATGGTGTGCTTGAGCCACATTGTGCACTTGAGATCACAAGAGGCTGTTGTGTGCATCACTCTCCAACTCCACATTCAATTATGTACCATTGTAAGCTTGAAATCGGCCGTGGCGGGTGGATTTATGTCACAGAGATGAACAAATGCAACAAATCAAACATCCCTACTCCAGAGCTTATTGTTAAACTTTTGCCAGCACACCCATGGATATCTTGCCAGTTTCCCCAATATTGAAATTCTTAACATGAGTTAAGTCCAACAGCTTTCTCTGTCTTTGTCCCTACTTTCAAAAATTAGCCAATCCTTCCAAATAGGACTATGTGTTTTACTCAGATATTAGGTCTCAGCTTTCTTCTCTCCTCACAAGAGCATTATTTTCTTCCAAATCACCCTTTTATCTGATTCATATTCCACCATTAGCATAATCCTTCTTTCTTAACATTTGAAATCTTGTATCATCACCATCCTCATCTAATCTAATAAAAGAGTAATATGCAAACTGACCCTCACTCTGAGACACCTAAGCCACGCCCAGCAGCCAAGCCAAGCCCCCAGCCAGTCAGAGTGGCTGTATGCAAATTAACCCAGCCAAGATGGAGGCCAGTAGCCACGGAGCTAAAGCAAACAGGAGGCTTCCATTGCAACTATCTGCCTAGGCCAACTGGGCCTCTGCTCAAGGCAACAATGTTTCAATTATAAAAGCCACCAAGCTGAAGCAAACAGGAGGCTTCATTACCTGACTAGGCCTCCGCTCAAGGTAACAAAGTTTCAATTATAGAAGATAAACCCCAGAAACCTGATTCCAGCCAGCCTCGCTGGTACATTGGGTCAATAGGAACTGTGGGCAGCCTGAAAACGGCCCTCAGCCCTTCACCCAGGCTGGCCATGCACACCAGCAGGTGAACATCCCCCAAGGGGTCTCAGACTGCGAGAGGGCACAGGCTGGGCTTAGGGTCCCCCCGCCCCCGAGTGCACAAATTTTTGTGCACCAGGCCTCTAGTATAATATATTTTAAAATATATACTATGCATATTGGGTATAGGATAATACAGGTCCAAATTTGTGTACTTACAATAGAAGCACAGAGGAAGGAAATATTTAGGATATTTCATGAAGGTACATATCTGTAGTGTTTGGCATTTAAAACAATCAACTCTGACCCTGCCTCACTTCATTCTTAAGTTCCTAATTGTGATACTCTTCTGCATTAAAATAAAGTACATTGTTCTCAAGACCCTGATATTTTTTCTAATATTGTATATTCAGTATGGAATACTTAGGTTTTTCACACTGCTACAAAGAGTCAAAATATCCAGTTGTCAGGAGTAAACATATTCCTAACTATGAAGAATAAATCTTAGTTATGAACAAGCTTTGAATCAAATGATCTGTTCAATTGTTGCTGGTGATGTCATCCTCAAGGAAAAATTAAACCACACTTGTCAAAATGGAAACAAACACTCAAATGGACAAAGACTATAATTGATGTGATCCTCCTTGCCCACGGTCCGTTTCTTTAGGGACCAATGATTGGAATTAGAGGGGAAATAAGTGCTTGCAAGTGTTCCTTTACTTAAAATTTCATTTAATGTCATGCTCTATTTTTGCTACTACACTCTAATTTATTGAAACATGAATATATTTTTGTGGAAACAATAATTTATTTGAAATAAAATAAGTTTTTTTTGTTTGTTTTGTTTTTTTGTGTGTGTGTTTTTCGGGGAGTTTTTTTTTTTGTTTTTTTTTGTTTTTGTTTTTGTTTTTTTTGTAAAGAATGGATACAGTATAGCATAGGTTGAGAAACTCTAGTCCATGGGCAAAGTGGCTTTTTCATATGGCTGGTAAACTAAGAATAGTTTTTATATTTTTAAAGGTTTGTTAATAAAATGTAAACAAATAAAAGTAAAATAATGTAACAAAAAAGTAATAAAGAATAGCATTGAGATACCATAAGTAGCCTAAAATTTTCCCTCCCTCCCACCTTTCCTCCTTCCCTCCCTTGGCGGTTTCTAGAATATTCTTGAAAAACCTTATAACCATGGTTTTGAACTCTATATCCAGTAGTTTGCTTTCCTCCATTCTGTCATTTGTGACCTGTTTCTTTATCTCTTCATTTTGACTGCTTCCCTGTGTTGATAGAGTGGCTTTCTGTGCTAGGTGTCTTATAGGGCCTGGTGGCTCAGCCTCCCCAATTACCTGAGGTGGACACTCTTGGTGCACCCCTTTGTGGGCTGTGTGCATAGTCGTTTTGTAGTTAAGCCTTGACTGTTGTTGGTATCACTGGGAGAAATTGACCTCCAGGCCACTTGGCTGTGAGAATCAGCTGTGTCTATGGTGGGAGAATGTCTGTGCTGGAGACACCCTTATGGGGCAAGACTTGCTTCAGTGGGGCTTTGATGCTCACTGAGTCTGCCCCCTGAGTGTGTCCCTTATGGATCTGAGAAGTTGTAATCTAGGTGGTCCCACTCTGACCACTGGGTACACTGGCTCTTGGATCTCTAAAGAGGTAATAAATCACCCACTGACTGAGGCCACCCAGCAGGAGCTATGGAGATCTATAGATTCCTCTTCTTTCTTTGGGGTTTGGAGGTGCCCAGATGAGGCCCAGCTGTGAATAATGCAAGCTGCTGTGGGGCCTTGGACCTTCTTTTGGATGTTCTGGGTCTCTCTGACCCAGCTGCAGTTTGTTAGGTAATTTTAGGTTGCAAAGGGCCAGGCCTTTCATATGCAAAAGCCTCTGTGTGCAGCTTGGGTGTGGCGAGGTCTCAGGGAATCAACAGGGTAGAGCAAACAGCTATGGCTGATCCTCAGCCCAGCCTAAGAGGCCCTGGCTCCCAGTGTCTCAGTTGGTAATTGCTATGAGCACCTCTGAGAGAAAACCACCCTCGAGTTCCTCCCGATGCCAGACAGTCCAGTTTCTCCCTGTATGAATCTGGGTCCCCAGAGACTTGCCCGGAACTGGAGTTCAGAGCCATTGGGAGCTTGTGTCTCCCTCCTGATTGAAAAAGACAACCACGACTCACCCTTGGCTCTTGTTCCGCGCCCGGAGCCAGTGGCGGTGGCTGGGGCTGAGGCAGCTATGGGAGCGGAGCGGTCGCTGGGCACGCAGAGGGACACCGGCTGCACTCGCGGGCAGGCTCTCTGCAATGAGACAGTAAATGCATCCCCCGTGTGCTGCTGCAGGGTAACATCTGGACTGGGCTCCTGGACCCTTGGATGCTGGGCTACCCACAAGTTCCTGGATTGACTAGTTGAAAGCAGGATACTACAAACAGGTCACCCAGGGATTAGCCAGGAACCCAGGAACACTGGAGCTCAAGCCAAGAATACGTGAACCCAGACGAGCCCTGCACCTCCTCACGGAAAGGAGAGAAAAAACTATATAACCAGATACCCAGAGAAGATAGATCATGGGGAGACAAAGAAACAGCCCACATATGAAAGAAAAACAGGCATCACCAGAAAGGGAAGTAAATGAAATGGAGGCAAGTAACTTGTTGAAGAAAGAATTCAGGGAAATGGTCATAAGGTGGATGAAAAGAATGGAAGACAAATTTGACAGTATGTGTAAGAACCAAGAGGGAATGAAGAAGAACCAAGAGGAAATGAAGAAGAAGCAAGAAGAAATGCAAAACGACATCACTGCTATGAAGAACTCAATAGAAAGCATCAAGAGTAGACTAGAAGAAGCAGAGGACCGCATCAGTGAGCTAGAAGACAAGGTAGAAAAAAATACCCAAGCAGAGCAGCGCCTAGAAAAAAGAATTAAAAAGCAGGAGGAGAGCCTGAGAGAACTTTGGGACAACATAAAATGAAACAACATACACATAATAGGGGTGCCAGAAGGAAAGGAAACTGAGTAAGGAATAGAAAACTTGTTTGAAGAAATAATGACAGGAAACTTCCCTGAAATAGGGAAGAAAAAACCCACACAAATCCAAGAAGCCCACAGAGGCCCAATCAAAATGAACCCCAAAAGACCAACGCCAAGGCACATTATAATTAAATTGGCAAACACCAATGACAAAGACAGAATCTTAAAAGCGGCCAGAGAGAGACAGAAAGTTAGCTACAAAGGCTCCCCAATCAGACTAGCGACTGATTTCTCAACAGAAACACATCAGGCAAGAAGGGAATGGAATGAAATATACAAAGTCATGCAAAGGAAGGGTCTGAAGCCAAGAATACTGTACCCAGCAAGGCTATCAATAAAAAAAGGGTGAAATTAGGAGCTTCACAGACAAAAAAGGACTAAGGGAGTTTATTACTACCAAACCAGCAATGCAAGAAATGTTAAAGGGCCTACTGCAAAAAGTAAAAATAGGAAACGAAGAAGGAACACAAGGGTAAAAAATAAAAATGGCGACAAACAAGTATTTATCAATAATAACTTTAAATGTAAATGGATTAAACACACCAATCAAAAGACATAGGGTAACTGAGTGGATAAGAAAATATGACCCACATATCTGCTGTATACAGGAAACTCACCTCAGAAAAAAAGATGCACACAGACTGATGGCGAAAGGATGGAAAAATGTTTTACAGGCCAATAGAAATGAAAAAAAAAGCTGGGGTAGCAATACTTATATCTGACAAATTAGATCTCAAAGTGAAGGACATAAAAAGAGATAAGGAAGGCCACTTCATTATACTAAAGGGAGCCATTCAACAAGAAGAAATAACTCTGGTAAACATATACGCACCCAATATAGGAGCACCCAAATACATAAAAAAACTTCTGGAAGATATCA
>PVJC01010125.1:0-44442 GCA_004026665.1 Murina feae
CTCCTCCTCCTCCTCCTCCTCCTCCTCCTCCTCCTTTCCTTCCTCCTCCTTCTCCTATGCGTATTTCTCGAGCTCTTGCTCACAGCCATAGCACAAATGTGAGTGAATATATAGTACTTTTTGTTAATCCTCCTCACCCAAGGATATATTTTTCCATAGAATTTTTTTTTTTACAGAGTAGAAGGGGGAGGGGGAAATTGAGACATCAATGTGAGAGAGACACATCGTTTGGCCGCCTCCTACACATGACCCAATCTAGACTCCCTGGTGTGTGCCTTGACTGGGGATCGAACCCACAACACTTCCTGCACGGGCCCATGCTCTAACCACTGAGAACACTGGCCACGGCTCGGTAGTATTTTTTAACCCAAGAGCGGATGTCTATAGAAAAGGTGTACTAGCCCATAAGCACGTGCTATCAGACCTGAGGTGCCGCTAGCCCTGCTGTGAATCCCAGTCATGGGTCAGATGCGCCCAACTCAGGCCTACAGGCGAGGTGCCCAAGACACGTGCCAGCAAACGTCAAACCAACATCGTCATGCCCTCCAGGGACGGGAAGGCCCATCCAGGTTTTGGGAGCAGCGCCAGCCTCAGGGGAAGCTGGCCTTGGATGAAATGGGAGCTCACTCCCAGGAGAGGGACCTGGCCATGAGCTCACTCACTGCTACCGCAACTGAGAACCGGCTCAGCCTCCGCCCGCAGGGACCGTGGCTGCAGAACCGCAGCCGCAAGCAGGAAGTCCTTTCCATGCGAGTGAAGACCATCAGGGGCTTTGCCCTTTCTCTTCTCCAGAAAGGGCCTCTTCCTGAAGGACTGTGCGGGAACTCGATTTCCCCTGGGAGTGGGCAGCAGAGGCTGCCGGCCACCCGGAGGCTAACGATACGCATTCCTCTTACTCCCTGACCCTCCTGACGGAGCCAGCTCAGTCACTGAACACTCGAACACCCCGAATCCCTGGCTTGGAGAGTCTCGTTTGATTCTATAGGGGGAAGGGGAAAGCCACGCAGCCGGCTTCGTGAGAAATGGCTCGAGTTCATGAGTCAGATGTGAAGCAGGACACCCCCGGGGAACGCTCCCTCCTCAGACACATTAGGAACCGGCAGCACCCAGGAAAGGGAGCTTCCCTGGCTCCTCTCGCATGGCCCTCCGCCCTCCCTCCCTCCTCCCACACTGTGTCCTAGATAAAGTAAGCCCCGAGCCCAGCGAGGGCCACGGGGGTCCTGTGCCACCCCCTGCCCCACAGAGGGTGTTGTAGGGTGAGAACTAAGGCTGTACCCAGACCTGGAGTCAGGCCACCAGGCTGGGCCTGCCAGCACCAGTCCTCCCCAGTGATGGACCCGCAGCCAATTATTTAACCTCTCAAAGCTCCATCTGTAATTTGGGAATAAAAATAGCTGCGACCTCCCGCGGTTCCTGTGGTGATCAAAAGACACAATCCTTATTTAATCCCCCAGTAACTGTCAGCTACTATTATTTCCGAAGGCCCTGGCCAGAACCCGTCCTTTCTGTTTCGAGCATGCCAGTGTGCTTTCTGCCTCTGGTCCCACCATTTCCCACGGGATCTCTCTCTCTCTCTCTCTCTCTCCCCCCCCCCCCACCCTTCACAGAGCTGGCTATGTGCTTCCCGTGCCAGGAAGCCCAGCGGTGCTCCCAGATGGGCGTTTGCCTCCCTCCTCGGAACCCCCTGAGCATTGTGTCTCCTTCTGTGGCTCCAGAGCCAGCCAGCCTTTCTGGCAGCTCCCACTCCGCCTCTGCCCACACAGGTGGTGTGGCAAGCGTCCACACCTGCGGAATGGGAATAACATCGTACGTGCAGGACAGATTGAGCTGGTCACGCAGAGCAGGCATTGAAGTGTCCGGCACGTGAGGAACATTCCCAAGTGTCTGCTGTTGTCCTCACGGCGTCGCTCTGCATCTCATACGCGGCGCCTCAAGGACAGCAGGGCATCGACGCTGGTCCCGCATGAAGTCGTGCAGATCTCACGAAGGTGACCGTCCACCCAGGTGTGCCTCTGGTCCCAGCGTGGGTGTTATAGTAACCTCTTTCACCCTAAGGAGCACAGCGGCTGCTAAGTGATCCTCCCGGACTGTTAACCACTTGGTAAGGGTGCTGAATAAACAGAAGCATGAATGAGGCTTTTAGATCGGGTCCCGTGGCTCGGTTACTCCCTCCCTCCAAGCACAGGGCCCCACTAAGAGTGCTCCTTCATGCTCCCCTGCCCGGGACCTTCAGGCCCCCTGAATTCTTAGCCAATCCCAGTGGAGGGAAACGCTCCACCCGTCGATGCCTCCTCACTAGTCCTCCCTCCTCTGCGCCCCTCACCCTCTTATAACCTACACACTGGCAAGACCATGCGAACTCGTTCACACTGAGTTAATAACGTATGATAAAGGTTTCATGTGTTGGATGAAAAGCATGAAACACTGCTTTCATCCCCAAAGGTGAATCTTTGCATCCGCGACGGGCTGCTACAGTCCTGACTATTCGCCAGGGAAGCCACATCAGCCTCCATAAAACATGCTTTTAAGGAATTTGTGCTTATTTTCTGAGACAGAGATCCATCCCGCATCCCTGGGCAGCTTCCTGGCCTCACCCCACGGGGGTGGGATCACTAAGCCCAGCGATTCCCAACCTTCTTCAGCTCATGGCACACAAACTAATACCCTGTTTCCCTGAAAATAAGACAGTGTCTTGTATTAAATTTTGCTCCCAAAGATGTGCAGACTCTTATTTTCAGGGGATGTCTCATTTTTCCATGAAGAAGAATACGGTACACATTTACTGTTGAACAACAAAAAAAGGAAATTTATTACCTGTGTGTCCACACAATGTGCCCGACTCCTGCCCCACGCGACTCACTGTCTAATTGTGAGTCAGCCAGACTCCGTCAGGGCAGAGCGAGCAGCAGGCGGCAGCTTGTCCTGGCGGCGCGGGCTCTCTGATTAAAAGAGACCTTGTACTTCCTGTCTGCTCCGGCTACGCTGCGGCCAACAGTGAGCTGTGCGGTGGCGCCCGCTCTTACAGCCCAGAGTCCAGAGTTACGGTAGCTTCAGGGGGGCTTATTATCGGGGAGACCTTATGTTCAGGGGGCTTATTATCGGGGAGGCCTTATGTTCTGGGGAGGCCTTATTATCGGAGGTCTAATTTTCGGAAGGTCTTATTTTCGGGGGGTGCTTTATATTTCAGTGAGAGGCAAAATTATAAGTAGGTCTTATTTTCAGGGGATGTCTTACTTTCGGGGAAACACGGTACTAAGATCTGCGGCACACCAAAAATATGCTTTTTGCTGATCTGACAAAAAATAAGGATAGTTTTGATTCATTCACACCTGACAGCTATTGTTGTGTTAGCTATTGTCCTCTTTTTCAATCTGACAATCTAAGGGAAAAAAGGTCAGTGCCCCTGACCAAATAGTCAGGTATGGCATGTTGTGAAAATTCTTGCAGCACGTCTGTTGAAAATTGCTGATTTAGCCTGAAGACACATGACATATGAGCAGGTGTGCCGTGTTCAGGGACTCCACTCTGAAAAGCGTGATGGTGACTCAGGGAAAAAGGAGTACATCCAAGGGGCAGCACCTGGACCTGGGGACAGTGTCTGAAAAAGATCTCATAGGGGAGGGCCTTCCGAGTGCCCACCTGGCGATGGAAGGTGACATGGGAAAAGGTTAAAGGCCTGTTTCACCGTGACTAGACCCAGAGGTAATTCTCACCAAACTCTAATGGCAGGCTTAAATGCACACGTGCACTTCTTTAGCAAACTTTATTTGAGTGCCTACTATGCACAACACACTGGGTGGGGCTTTAGGGTGGAAGAGGGTAATGACAATGAGCATGGCAAAAATATGGTCCTTTTTCTTCAATGCCCTGATGAATTAGCCGTGTAGGTAGACTAGAAGCAAGTAAAACAAGGTGTGTTGGTGTTATCTACGGATTCAGCATGAAGCTAGCCAGCACCTATGTGAAGGGCTAGTAGTGATTTAGTACTGTCCCAGGGTTCTCAGTGTTGGTAGGAAGTGGGGTCCCTCTGATTTGGGAGGCAGGAGTGCAGGCCCCATTCTAAAAACAAGACCAAGCAGAGTGTGGTCCAGGGTTGACTGTACCCAGTTTTTCTAGCAAAGTAAGCGAGAGGCTTTGAGGATTAAATCTACTTTCAGTTTCAGAGAAGCAAGCCTGTTCCAGAACTAACAGAGCAATTCCCTGCAAGGCCACAGAAACACACATGACCTGGCAACTTACAAAGCAACTTACAAATTGGAATTTATCCAATTAAACATTTATGCCAGCGATAGCCCTCTAGGGTCTGTGTATTGGTAACTGGAAAGGTTTCTACTTCTAGGTTCTCAGGTTTTTTTAAATCTTTCTGCCCAGATACATCTGCCCATATAATTATATCATCCAAAGTATAACGTGTGATATAATTATATGGCATTTACTTAACTCTGTTTCCATTGTGTGGTTTATATCTTGCTCAGAGTTTACATAAGGGGGTTGGAGGTGACATCCAGCTTGCAATAAAGCCCCTTTCACTTACAAACTCCCCAGGCCCCATTCAAGCCATCTTGTACATGAAATTTTCCTTGACCAGCCCAGAACACAAGGATCCCCCATGGTCCTACCACACATCACTCACAGGACACCTGCCTCATCTCATCTTGGCAGCCAACCTTGTCCTGTGCCTAATAGAGCCTGAACTCTTAGAGGGAAAAAACCAAGTCTTCTATTTCTGCTGATCACTGTGGCATCTGGCATCCGGCTTGGCACCTGATAGATCCTTGATCCACAATAGATGGATGCTGATCCCCCAGGGGTGGGGTGGCGGCACGAGTTTTACAAGCTGAGTGCTCTTCTCTGACAGCCCAACCCAATCGCATCTGTGGGCAAAGAATGGCCTTTGGGTGTACGACTTAGGAACTTTCAGTGACGGAAGACCTAATGCAAATGGCATAAGCACAGTACAACATTATTCACTCCGATGACCACAAATGCCAGGGCTAGTCTGGCTGTAGGTGTATTTGGGTCCAGAACTCCAACTGTGTCATTCAAACAAGGTTTTCTCAATCTCTCAGCCCCATCTCCCCACATTTGGGCTTTGCTTCTAGTCTCCTCCTGGTGGCAAGATGGCTGTGGTGGCAGCTTCAGACCTAATGATGTCTCAGCCAAACAAAAAGAATGTCACCATATACTCTAGAGTGTCTTGTGGAATCTTGACAGATCTGTTTTGCTCACATGCCAATCCCTAGGCCAGTGACCAGGACCTTGGGAATGCGTGTGCTGAGTGGCTTAAACCTAGATTATATGCTTCATGTCTATTGCCCAGGAATCTGTATTTTTGACCATCTATACATAAAGTTTGACAACCATTGGTCTAGGTTCTGGCCGCATGACTAGGTACCCAAGAGAATAAGAGCAGAAGCTATTTGGAGGTGAAATTTCAACTTTGAAAAAAGACCTTAAGTGTCACTTAATCCAGACCTAACCACATTTGATCCCAAACCCCTTGGACATCATGGCTCACCAAGCGGTAATCTAAGTACCACGTTGATATGTTCCCTGCCAGAGTGGTCCTCGCTCCTCAAAGCAGCCCAACCATATCCTACGCTCTGGGTGCTTCAGACATATCTAATCTAATAAAAGCGTAATATTAAAATTGACCATTTCTTCGGCACGCCTAAGCCACGCCCACCAGCCAATCAGAGCAACTGTATGCAAATTAGCCCAGCCAAGATGGCGGAGGCCACAGCCCTGGGAGAAGCCACCCACCAGGGTCCAGCAGAGCAGATGGAAGACCTCTGCCCTGGGATCCAGGTGGAAGCCACGGGGCGAGAGGTGCAAGCTGGCCCATGCGCAGCCACAAGGAGGGAGGAGCGAGCCGGCCTGTGGCCGTGGTCTGGATCGGTCTGGATCAGTCTGGATTGTGGGGCAGATGGGAAGCAACACAGGCCGGCCAGTGGCCGAAGGCGAGGGGCAGGAGAGGCAGGGCGGGGAGCAGCCAGCCAGCCCCACCCCTTGGAATGGATCGATCTTGTGCGGGGCACACACACACGGAGACCTAAGCCTCTGTGTGTGTGTGTGTGTGTGTGTGTGTGCGTGCGTCCCACAATGGATTCCCAGGTGGCAGCCGAGGGTCGGGGAGCAGCCTTGGAAGGAATGGGGGAGGGAGCAAAGCAGGTCAGAGGGAGGAAGTGAAGAAAAAAATTAAGGTGGGAAGGAAGGAAAAGGGGAGGGTGGGCAGGGGTAAAGATAAAGGAAGGAAGGAATATGGGAAGAGAAGGAGGGTAGTAGAAAAATGGAAAGAATGATGATGGAACAGAAGTAGGAAATAAGGAGGAAAGAAAAGTTTATAAATGATGAGTCAATAGGAAAAGTGTTACGTAAAGGAGAAAAATTGTGAGAGGAAGACGCCAATAAGAAAGTCAAATACAATTGTGCGTGAAGGGGATAAGATTAAAAAAGAAAGTTAATAGGGGTGACCAGGCCGGCAGGGGAGGGCAGTTAGGGGGATCAGGCAGGCAGGCAGAGTGGTTAGGGCAGGCAGGCAGGTTAGTGGTTAAGAACCAGAGGTCCTGGATTGTGAAAGTCCCCAAGAACTCCATATTGGAGAGGGTGCAGGTTGGGCTGAGGGACCGCCCCCCCTTTGCCCCCCCACCCGGGCACAAATTTCATGCACTGGGCCCCTAGTTAATCTAATAAGCAGAAGTCCATCTCTTTGTAAGTTTCCTTCACCAGTTCTGGGTGTCTTTTAGAATGATACAAAATGTTTCCACTCTGTCCCAAAAGACAGTCCTTGTGCACAGCACTTGAAGGCAGTGTCACAGCCTCCTCGACAAAGAGCCCCGGCTCTGGCAGTCCTACCTAAGGTCGCATGAAATCTTACCCCCTCACCCTCCTGGTCACCCTTCGTCCTGATGGTACTTCTGGTCGGTCTCTGTCCCTTCCTCTTCGAGTGTGGTGCTGAGAACACAATACTCCAATAATGAGTTTATGAGAGAACAACAGAACCATTGTCTCATTCTAGACATTGTATTTCCATCACCATTCTCTTAGTATTGCTGTAGCTTTTATAGCAAACACCTCTCTCTCAGTGGGATTTCTCCTAACTACCCCTCCCCCCTCCCCAGCCTGGCCCCATGCAGCTACTGAGCCACATCTCTGCCATCATAGCCCCTGTGGAGTTTGGTTTATGAACTCAAGTTTAAGACCTTAGAGATAATAAGAGATTTTCAGACAGGAGGAATGAGCTGAACAATTCTATTACTGCTGCCTACACATTAATAGCTGTAACCTTTTGAATAACATTCCCCGAGTTTAAGCAATAAAATTCAGCAAATATCAAGCACTTACCATGTACCAATATTGAGACGATGAAGATGAATACAGGGAAAAAATGACTTGCTTTTGGTGGGTCTCACATTCTGGCTGAGGAAATGGGACTCAGCAACCAACTCTGGCAACAGGTGGCAGATGCCGTGGTAATGGCATGTCCTCTCTCTCCTGGGTACTGTGGGGCCTCATCTAGAGTGACATCAGAGCTGGGTGTGGAAAGGCATGTCTAAAGGAGAAGCCAGGCCTTTCAGGCATCTTGAGCAGCATACAAAGTCCTGGGAGCATAAACATGTTACGTGTTCTGGGAACTGGGCTGTCCTGGGACATTAAGAGTCTGGGAGTAGTGAGGGAATGAGGCTGGAAGGCTAGATTCCAGCTAAACTGTGAGGATCTGGAAGGCCATACCAACTCTGAATTTTATCCCATGATCTTTGGGAAAAGGGTCAAGATCCTTGAGGAGAAATTGACAGGTGGAGACTCTGGAAGCATGGAGACCAAATAGAGGGTACTATAGCTACCGGAGGAGTGGTTTCTAGAATATACAAATATATATACATTTCTTGCAGATCAACAACAAAAAATAGAATAGGAAAATAGGCCAAGATATCTGAACAGGCAACTTGCAAACTGGAAAACTTAATAAATATATGTAAAAACAGCAACCTCATTACCAATCAGGGAAATTAAAATCAGGACCACAATGTGTTGCCATTGCATAATCATCACATTGGCAAAATTTTACAGTCTGATGATACCAAGCACTTATGAAACACATGCTGGAGATGAGAGTATGAATTATAGGACTGCACTAGAAAGCAGTTGGTCCATGTCTAATAAATGTGCAGGGAGCACATCGCTGCATCCAGCACTCTACTTCCCAGTATCGGTAATAGGCCAGGAAGTGCTCTTACATGGGTTCAGAGACATAGATGAAGATTCTCATTAAACATTGTTTAATAATAGCAACAAAAACGTACCAAAATTATGACTGTGAAGGGCTGAACTGTGTCCTCCCCAAAGTTCCTATGTTGAAGTCCTAACCCTCCCAAACCTCAGAATGTGACTGAACTTGGAGATAGGTCTTTAAAGAGGTGATTAATTTATTAGTACAACTAGGGGCCCAGTGCACAAAAATTTGTGCACTCGGGGAGGGGAGTCCCTTAGCCTGGCCTGTGCCCTCTCACAGTCTGGGACCCCTTGGGAGATGTCCACCTGCTGGCGTGCCTGGCCAGCCTGGGTGAGGGCTGAGGGCTGTTTTTAGGCTGCCCACAGCCCCTTCAGGATTCGGGTCCCTACTGGGGTGCCTGGCCAGCCTGGGTAAAGGGCTGAGGGATGTTTGCAGGCTGGCCACAGCTCCCATTGACCCAAGGTCCCAGTGAGGCTGGCTGGAAGCAGATTTATGGGGTTTATTTATCTTCTATAATTGAAACTTTATTGCTTTGAGTGGAGGCCACAGCCTGTCTAGGCAGGCAACCAAGCCTCCTATTTGCTTCAGTTCTATGGCTTCTATAATTAAAACTTTGTTGCCTTGAGCAGAGGTCACAGTGGTCCTAGGTAGGCAGTTTCCTCCATCACTGGCCTCCTGTTTGCTTTAGCTCTGTGGCTGCCAACTGGGTTAATTTGCATATCATCACTCTGATTGGCTAGTGGGCATGGTTTGGCTGGTGGGCATGGCTTAGGTATAATGGAGTGAGGGTTAATTTGCATATTACTTTTTTATTAGATTATATGAGGCCAATATGGAGGGACCCAACAAATTATGACTGGTGTCCTCATAACAAGAGGGGATCAGGACACAGACAGGCACAAAAGGAAGGCCATGTGAAGACACAGGGAGAAGGCAGCCATCTGTATCCAAGGACAGAGGCCTCAGAAGATATCTGCACTGCTGACACCTTGATGCTAGATGTGTAGCCACCAGACCTGCTGGGAAATAAATTTTCACTATTTAAGCTCACTCATTGAGCCCTTGTATTCATCTACTTTAAGGTACTTTATTCTGACAGCCCTAGAAAACTAAAACAATGGACTTTAATGGGGGGCATGAAATTAAAAATTCAGTGAAAAGAAGTATCTAGATCAACATGTACTGATATGGCTACAGCTTAACAACATAACGTTGAGTGAAAAGTTGCAAAAATATACTCAATATGACATGTCTGAGAAGACAGATGACAAAAAAAGGATGGGAATGGGATTGCAGGGAGGTGGAAAGGGGCCTCAACTGTAGGATTATATATAAAATGTTAGTGTGCATAATGCAATTATATATAGTGTATATCAGGTAATTATATAATTTACTAGAGGCCTGGTGCACAAAATTTGTGCATTGGGGGGAGGGGTTGCTGTCCTTCAGCCCAGCCTGCACCCTGTCCAATCTGGGATCCCTCAAGAGATGTCCAATTGCCCGTTTAGGTTGGACACCCCTCTCATAATCCAGGACTGCTGGCTCCCAACCGCTCACCTGCCTGTCTGCCTGATTGCCCCTAACCACTTTTGCTTGCCAGACTGATCACCCCTAACCACTCCCCTGCCAGCCTGATCAATGCCTAACTGCTCCCCAGTTGCCCCTAACTGCCCTCCCTTGCCAGCCTGGTCACCCCCAACTGCCCTCCCTTGCAGGCCTGGTCCCCCCATAACTGTCCTCCATTGCCAGCCATCTTGTGGTGGTCATCTTTGATCACATGGGGGTGGCCATCTTGTGTGCTAGAGTTATGGTCAGTTTGCATATTACCTCTTTATTATAAAGGATGTTGTTTAGATAATGTGATTCTATATAATGCATGTATTATATGTATGTAATGTATACATATATAATATATATCATTATCTGTAGCATATAATATATATGCATAACAAAATAGAATGTAAACATATGTTAAATTGTGGTGGTAGCACATTTTATGTTTTTTTCTATATTTTATTATATTTTAAAATATTCTCATAATTTTTTAAAAAATTGTCTGAAGAGGTGAGCATAGACGTCTGGGAGAGAAAGAATAAAGACCTGAACTAAGGCCGCAGCTCCCAGAGAAACTCACCGATATCACACTTTAAGGTACTCCCCTTTTCCTGTTACATACTCCTTTTCTTCCAGGCCATGGTGTAGTTCTATTGTTCCAGCACTGCTGTACTAGCAGCTTTCTTCCCAGCACAAGCCCTGGAGCTGCAGTGCCATGAGACTTGGTTCGTGTTCTCCTTTTAAGTTCCTCTAGTTCAGAAAAATGGAAACCTTTTCTGGATGCTTCAAGCTACAGCCTTTGCCCAGGTGGTCCTGCCTTTAATAGTACACAGCAGGCCCTCGGAGTGTCAGGTCGCTAGGGCTGCCATCAGACAGTAACGCACAGACCATGCCCTCGGCTGTGAATTAGACACGTACACATCCGTTTTGCTCAGTGTGGCCAGGGTGCAAGGCCCGGGGACACATGCGAAAGGGCACGGGTGCATTTCTGGTTCCACTGTGGCCTCTGCCACATCCCTTTCCTGGGCAGCTGCCTATTCCTGAGACTGTTCTCTCTCCAGTGAAGCCGGAAGTTGGACTAGATCTCGGTCCCCTGATCCTCTCCCCCTCGGGTGGTGGGAGCATTCTAGGTCTCACTCAGGCCCGGCTGCCCAGCCAGGCCAGGCGCTCCCTCTGTGAGTTGCCTGTAAAGTTGTTAAATAGTTACCTTGTCCTGAAGAGCAGCAGATGCTCACTCACTTCTGAATCTTAGCATATCCATCAACACCTGCAACGGAGGCACTGAGAGATTCACGTCAGGAAACTGACCCGGCCTCTACTTGTGTATGCTCATTTGTGGCCACCACGGCTGTGAGATCTACTTGCAAGCAAAGTGCTCCGGTTCAGTGTGAGTTTCTGTGTGGTTCCAGCTGGGATTAAAACCACTAAAATCCCACATCAAGCAGACAGTCGGCATCTTGGGCTCAGTTTCTGGGGCTACAGTGGGATATCTCAGAGCTAATCAACCAGCTGACCATTCAGTGTGTTTGCTGACTTCTTGTCCTGTGCCATCAGCTAACTTGTGAACTCGGCAGAATGTGTCTTCTGGGCCCCTTCTCCCCATGCCCTCAGCTTCTGCACCCTCTGGGCCTCCTGCCTGGGCCTCCAAAGCTAGGACCCCCTTCCCACTTCTTCACCTGATCCAAACCCTGTCTCAGGAAAGACTCTATCTCAGTGAGCCCTGGAACTCAGCCCTGCTCAACGGACAGCTTTGTCCCTTCCTGGGGGCCTTTTAAGCATCAGGGGATAAGCAGGTGGCAAATGTCTATCCTTAATCGGCCACCTCTCCTCCACTTGCCACCCCGTGGCTCTCTATCCATCATGCAGCGGAAATGAATCCTCGCACGGCCACTGACAAGCTTATGGTCAATGTCTGAGGCAGCCTGCTCAGCTCTGAGCCTCAGCGTTCTCAGCAGGAAAGTGGGGAAATGGTGCCCGCCCGCCCAGATGTTCCCTTAGGTTGATGCATTCACATATCTCAAGTCCCTGGCACGTGGGAAGTTCTCAGTAGCAGTGACTAATTTTACAGTCAGGGGGGTAGAGGAGGGCAGGAGGCCTCCCCAGGGTCCCAGCTCACACTTCACTGAGCACTGAGTCATGCCTTGGGAATTTCAAAGTAAGAAGCCCTGGTCTGAGGGCTTCGGTTCCATGCGGAGTTAAGGCCACAGTAGGAAATATGACCAGTGACTGACATACAGGGGCACTGGCAGGAAGCTGACCCTGAGGATCACAGGTCTAGAAATGCAGACTCTGGTCTGAGAGGACTAGCTATGGATTTCATTCCCAACTGGGATCTGAGACCTGGAGGTTCCAAACCCCGCTCTTCATCTAACCAGAAAGTCTGGGAGCCTCTGCTTTCTCATCTATAAAATGAGAGCGTTGGGTTAGATTGACCTCTCAGGGCCATTTCTGGTCTCACTCTGGAGTTTTTCTCTCACTCCAAACAACCGCCAGCCTGCCTGCCTTGCTTGTTTTTGTGATCATTTTCTAAGCAATAAAACACAACAAAGATTCCTGCCACGTGGGGTGTACGTTTCAGGGGACAGACAATAAAGACAAGCAAAATGTATGGGATGTCAGGTGGTTAGAAGGGCTCTGAGGGAAATGTAGGCAGAGGATAGTGGACGAGGGGTAGAAGGATATGCAGTTTTAACTAGGGGAAGCTTCCCCAAGAGGCAACAAATGAGCCAAGACCGAGAGCAGAAGTTCTGGGACCCTGGGTCAGACCCAGTGGAGGGGAGGGCCACAGAAGCGTGGCCAGCTCGCCTGCGGTAGCCAGAGGCAGGCAAAGGCCAGAGCGCAGGGCAAAGGGTGGAAGATGCAGTGGGAACGAGTAGACATCCTCTTCCCAGGACTTCCATGTTCATGGTGAAATAAGAAGCAAGGTCAGCAACTGAGTACGAGGATGGGGATGGAGATGGTAGCGGTTGGGGGAAGATAGAGGGCGTGAACCAGTTACAAAAGAGAGGAGGAGCAAGCATGGACCAGGGAAATGAGTCATTCCCTTTGGCGCCATGAGAAACGGGTTTGCATGTGCGCACTAGCGCACAGTGGGGCATTCAGACATTCATTTGGCAAAGTACTCTGGGCCGGCGGCACACTAGGCAGTGCCAGATGAAGAGCCCTTAAGGAAGGTCACCCTACATCCCCACTGGCTCAGGATTACCCCTGACACAAAGATTTGAATGAAAGTAGTTGACTTGGGAGGTGACAGTGGCAGGTGGGAAAATGAAACAGGAAGGGGTCCATCCAGGGTCTATTAAGGAGCAGTTCTCGCTGTGGGCAATGGGGAGACAGTACAGAACACACCTGGGCATGTCCCAGCAGAGGAAACTGGGTGTCCACCCACAGTCCTGCCCGTCACTGGCTGGGGTGCTCCTGGCAGTGTGAGCTCTGCCCTTCCCAGCTGCTACAGGGCTTAGGAAGGCCTTGGGCTGGCAGTGAGAAAAGGTCAGAATGTGTAGGAACAGTGTCGAGAACATGTGATCAGGCGCTGACAACATCTATATCACTCTTGGAAGTGTCTTGGGTTGGATGAAAGAAAAAATGTCACCCCAAGTATATGACACCGTCATTCCCTTCAATGAATGAATTTGTTGGAGGAGGCAAAGAATGGGCTCAAACCTGAAAGAATAAGGGAAGAAAGGAAAGGAATCGTAAGAGAAGAAACAGATGGCACAGGTGAGATGCCAAGGGAGTCTAGTCTTCCAGGGGCGAGGGGAGGAAGAGGCTTCACAGAGGACCAGTCCCCAAGTGGGTAGCAAGTGGGCGAGCAGAAAAGCAGCAGAGGGCATGGATGGACACCTGCTTTCCTGGAGAGCTGTGTTTTGCTCTGTAGCCAAAGTTAACACAAAGACAGCTGGCTGCTTCTGATGTGGGGACACCAGGGTGTGGCAGAAAGACTGGTGCTCGCCCAGAGCCACCTCTGGCCCCCTGTGCCCAGCAGCGGCAAGACTGTCTGGACTTGCAGCCGAAGCTGCGGCTCTGCTTCGGGGAAGCGTAAAACAAAGGAGATTCTTGCAGGTTGCTCTAAAGCAGCCTCAAAATATGTCTCTGGTTTCCAACCTTCCTGCACGGGGCAGCTGCTGGAGACACCGCCACGACTCACCACACAAATGAGGTCCTCCTTCCTGCAACACCACCAAAGTTTGCAAAGTGTGGCCTGTAGGCCTGTCCCCCTGGGTCCCCACACTCTGAGGAGAGGGGTGGCTGAGCACTGGGATTGCTTCCTCTGCTGAGACTACATTAATTAAATGTACACAATCACCAACGTAGCACTTGGGTCTGAGTGTTCTAATGAGGGTGATGATGGGATGATGCTGAGTCAGCCGCGTGACCACTGGGCCTGATTGCTGTTCGAGCTCTGCCTGGAGGTCAAGAGCTGCGTTCCTGAGATCAGCCTCCAGCCTCCTCTCTCTCCCATCCCTGCGCTCTGAGTTATAAACTCTCCTGAGCTTCCGCATCTGAATGAACCAGGAACCTAAATCTCAGCCTCCAAGCTCATTTTCATACCCCATGATTAGCAAATTACTTGTCCTCGAACACTGGTATTTATTTTTCCCCACAAAGCTCAGGAGCTTCCTCTTTTTTAGAAAACTTTTTTTTTTTTTTAGAGAGAGAGAGGAAGGAAGAGAAAGAGAGAGAGAAACATGGATGCGAGAGAACTAAACATCGATCAGCGGCTTCCTGCACTTCCCCTAGTGGGGATCCAGCTCCTTATGACCCACAAAGTAAAAGCCACATTCTAGCAGAAGGCCCTCCATCAAGCATCTCCTGACCCTGCTTTCCACCCTCTCAGCTCCTGGCTGCTTGACGCGGCTTATTTGCAGTGGCCACATCCCTCCACCTGTGCTCCCACAAGCCTTGCTAGTTCTGGCTTCCAGATTGGCCACCCCTTTTCCATCCTCTCCTCGGGTAACCCATTCTTGTGTCTTCAAGCAGAAGAAGTGGCAGCTCGGAACATCCTCAGAGACCACCACTTGCTGAGTGATGACCGATCCGCAAGTCCTTTGGTCGTGATCTGCAAAGTTGATGACTGAATGAGCAACGGGAGAAGCCCTTCCTGGCCAGCCCCATCCAGATCACCCTCCTTGATGAGGGCAATTCCCACCGCAGGAGCAGGTGTAACGGTTCCAGTTTGAACCACGTGTCCCTGCGTTCCCCGTCCATGGTAACTTGCAATGTTGCTAAGACTGACTTTACCGTCGTACGGTGAGGCTGGTTTTTTGGAATTGAGTGACTTCCCTAGCGACAGACTCTGGCAGACTGGCCCACACCCACATGTATACTGTTTTATTTCACTCTGCTCATCTGCCACGCATGCAGCGGTTGTCAGGAAGTGATGTAAGAAAGTCTTTCCTCTAAAACATGGCCACTGTTGCCCTTTGGGGAAACAGAACCCTTTAGCAGTGGTGCAAGGCAGTCCCTTTGTGGGGTTGGTGAGTAGGACTCCTCCCGATTGGACAGCAAGCTCTCTGGCTGTCTGGTTTGCTCTTAGATCCTCGGTGCCTGGTGTACAGTAGGTGCTCTGTCAGCATTTCCTCGATGCGAGAGTGCTTGGGTGTTCGTTCTGTGTGGCTATGCCCAGGAATCACAGTTCTGGACAAAATGCACTTTAGGGAGAGGCAGGAATCGGCACCGACATTTTTTTTTTTTTTGTAAAGCGAGGGTTTCTGATGCTTCTTAGAGAGACGTCTCTCTAAGCCCGCAGCCACTCCAACATTTGCTCATCTGCCCATGGAATCTGCTGTTGCTCCTTCAGGTATGCATGGCTGTGTCCTCAGCTTGAGCAACCCCTGGAGGGTGGGGACCCTGTGTCATGTCTCTGTGGCCCCACAGAGCCTGCAGTTGGCAGGATCACAGGAGGTGCTGACTAACCAATGGGATTGTTCCTTCCAGGAAGGGTGAATTCCCAGCTCCACACTCGAGCCCTGAGCGGAGCTTCCCACATGGTGCACATCCCTCAGGGGCCAGAGAACCCCACCCCACCCCTGCCTGGAGCAGCCACATCAGTGCAGCTCAAGGCCAGGGCTGCCTTCAAGTTCAGGAATCTGACTCCTAACAATGTCTGAGCTGGGAGGACCATGCAAGCCACCTCATCCAACCTCCTAGTTTTTCAGGTGAGGAAACTGAATCCAGATGAGAGAGTGAATCTCTCCAAATAATAGAGCTGGGAGGGTGCCGGAGCTCCCAGTCCCCGGACAGGGCCCTTTCCATCACCCAGGGTCCTCCTCAGGTCTCCTTGTCCCTCTAAGATAGACTGTTGGTGTCCCCATTGCCCAGGTAGGCACAGGTTCACATCGATTTTGAGCACAGTAGGTAGTTAGTGAACATATCTGTTAATAAACGAATGACTTTTAGAAACAGAATATCACATTCTCGATGTTTGGGGGAAGAGAAGCCACTCCACCCTTCACCTGCAGCTCTAAGCTCCTCTGAGGCTCCTAGGGGTCTGGCTGGACCAGCAAGCTGGGTGTGAATCTGTGGGGGCCTTGTCTGCAACCTCCACACAGCTAAAACACCCTAAATAATGTAGGAGCCCACAGAGAGGCACCCCAGTGCAATCATATCTATTATTTTAACTCAAACAGCACATACATTGTGGTCCTACTATGTGTCAGGCATAGGGCAGCAGACTTTGGTCTCTTTGTATGACATGTATAGCCCCCTTCTGAGCATTCTGTTCTGTACAAAGGACCTAACCTCGTTTCCTCATTCTCTCAAGTGAAATACACTAAAAGAGGTCTTCAAGTTGCCATGTACAGTTTATCACCCAAATCCCCTCCCAACCAAATCGCTGTGCTTCCAAGAAGTTACCACGGGGCTCCATTTCCATACCACCAGGGGAGAAGGGAGTGTTTTGCCAGGTTTTATTGACTTGGCTCCTTTATTCTCGCAGGAAGATATTCATGGGACCCCAAGGCCCAGGGACATCAGCCTCCATCCACATATGATGGAGGCTCTCCACATACTAAATGGATCCCAGCTGAAGGATTCCATTTATGCAGCCCCTCAAGAGAGAGCCTTCTGAGACTCTAGAGAAACCAGGCCTCAGACCCTCCGTGGTCCTTACTTCCAACTTGTCCCATGAGTTTTTCTTAGAAGGAGAACGTATTGCACCACTGTATACCTTTAAAAAATAAAACCAGTGCTGATTAATAAAAGTGGTTTCCTAAAGCTGTCCCAATGTGTGCTCGATTTCAAACCCATATCCCTTGTTTAATAGGCCAAGAAGGTTTGAAGAGTAACCCTCAATGGAGATCTTCTCCTGGGTCCCTGAGGAACTCACCTCTCCAGGATACCAACGGCCAGCATGGAGGAGGAGGAACAGATGGCCTCTGCAGTCTAGATTGCACAGGCCTGCACACCGACACCAACACCATGTCAGGCAGGAGGACTCTTGAAGCGCTCTGGTGGCAAGTCCTACCTGGGAACCATGATGGCCACCACCACCCCAGCCAGCAGGTGCTTTAAGAGGACTTTCATTGAAAGCAGCATGGTGAGACTAGAGTAAAAAAAAAAAAAAAAAAAAAAAAAAAAAATTACCTTACGGTGGTGTCTAGCATCCTAAGCTCTGGTCAGTTCTCAGATTCACTTATGTTCACTTAGGCAAATAGGTTCACCGGTTCACCTTTCTTCGCCTTACTTTCCTTATCTACACAATGAGATAATTGAGCTACATTAGTGGTTTTTGACTGGGACCTGATTCTCACCGAAGGGGTTCCCAGTGACTTAAGATGCTACTGGCATTGAGTGGGGAAAGGCCATCCATCCTAAATGCCTTACAGCACATGGGTCAGTACCATATGATGGAAGAATTATCCGCCTTAAATGTCAGGAACAAATTCACTGAGAAACAGTGAATTACATTATCTATGAGGTTCATGACAGCCTAAGTGAGTGAGTCTCAAGTTACAACTATCTATTTTCTCACCTCTCTTCCCCCATTCTCTGTTCAATAAATGTTTACTGAGTTGCTTTTATTACCAGATACTGCTCTATGCGGAGGGTTATCAGAGGGACTAAAAGAGAGTTCCTGCTGCCGTGGGACTGATATCACATTGAGGAAGACAGATGATAAACATAGACATGAGAGATCTGTGACCTGTCATCCTGCGGTGATCAGTGCTGTGGAGAGAGGTAAAGGCCGGTGGACGGGGAAGGTAATGGGGGGGGGGTGGGTTATTTTATGGCAGATGGTCAGGTGGACATGGCAAGCTCTTGCCAACAAGTGGGCATTTGAGCAGAGACCTGAATGATGAGGGAGCAAGCCGTGTGGCCATCTGGGGAACGAATGTTCCAGATAAAGTGTGTGCAGAGACCCCGAGAAGGGAGAGAACCTGGAGTGTTCCGGGATCCCCAGGAGGCCAGGGCGGCTGGAGCAGAGGGTGAGGGGAGAGGAGATGAGACCAGAAGCGGGACCAGAGTCAGATCTCAGTGTCGCTGCTTCCAGGGCAACATCGGCATCACCTGATGGTGGGTCAAACCCAGACCTTTGAAGTGAGAACCTGCACTGACCTTGACCCCTCTCCCCCACCCCGCGACTCCCTGGTGGTTCCTGCGCGGAGTGAAGGTAGAGAAGCGCTGGGTGGGACAGGGTCCCAGCTCTGGCTGCGTAGGAGGAGCACTCCGTGGGCTTTTTTAAATGCTGGCACCAGCCCCGCCCCAGGCTAATTAAGATTGCCCAGAGGTGGGTCCAGGTACATATACTCATTTTTAAAGCTTCTCCAGAATTTAGATGTGCAGCCAGGGTCACACCATGGACCGCACACCCCATGCTTTCCAGCACCACTGAGCAGCCTCGCTGGAGGTGGGCAAGCTTCTGTCACAGGCCCTGATGGATGCGCTGTCTCCCAGCATGGTGCCAGTTCCTCAGGCAGGGCTGTGCCCTTCATTTCTGCCTCTTAGGCCCAGCGTAGGCCCAGCACAAAGGGCCTACCCAGTGTGCAGTGGTTGGAGAAAGAAATGAGTGAAGACAGGAGTGAATGACTGTAGTGACCTCACTTGCCATACAGGCCTGCTGGCAACTCCAGTCCCATCAGAAGGAGATGCTTCTCAGATGGTCTTTTCTTCTCCCTCAGACAGTGGCCCTGGCAACCAGTAAGGCTATGACTCCATCTCCTCCCCTTGGGGATTAGGATAACAGAATCCCTGCCTATTTGAGCCTAATGTGTCTTAAGAGGTCACTCCACCCACATCTCTTATGCAGATGAAGACACTGGGAGAGGGGAGTGGAATTGCCCAGGGCCTCACACAAGATGAGGGCAGGGCTGAGCCTGGCTGCTGGGTCTCCAGGCCCCCAGTCCAAAGCCCTGTTCACTACCCCACTTGTTCTTCACCTCTCCTCCCCTCCTCACAGTGTCTCTAAAAGCCTCCCTCGCTTCCCAGGAATCCTCCGCCTCCTCACTACAGTGCCCCTCCCCTCTCCATTGCGCACCCCAGCCAGGGCCAAAGCTCAGTGGGCTGGGGCCTGATGCTTGTACAATTTCAGCAGTCTTTTTAAGGAAAAGACCACAATATTATAAGTCCAAAATTAGGTACCAAAACAAATATTTCAAATAAGAAAAGAGCCCTAGCTGGTTTGGCTCAATGGATAGGGCATCAGCCTGCGGACTGAAGGGTCCTGGGTTCAACTCTGGTCAAGGGCATCTCGACTTCAGGCTCAACCCATCGATGTGTCCCCCTCACATTGATGTTTCTCTCTGTCTCACCCTCTCTCTTCCATTCTCTCTAAAAATCAGTAGAAAAATATCCTTGAGTGAGGATTAACAAATAAGAAAAGAAATCCTAACACATAGCAAATCCCAACACATAGCAAATCCTAAAAAGCAGACAAATAGTACAAATGTCAATCCAAAAAAAAATGCGTTTTTATTAAGTGCCTGTCACACCCGCTAATGATAAATGCACCGGGACTTACAGTTTTACACGGTTGGTGATTGAAAGAATGCCCAGAGACCAGTTTCTCACTCGCTGTCTCACACTTGACTTTTCTCCCCGGTCCATGTAGTTCCGGCTCTGGGCCCCCGGGGCTCTGTCCGCCCCGTGGCATGACTTTGGCCTTCACCCTTGTGCCAGGAGAATGGACACAGGGCAGCAGAACACCCCTGAAAGCCAGTTCTACATCAGAATGACTAGTCAAATGTGATTATGCATGGAGTGAACCCCAACTGTACACTTTCTCAACCCAAATTCCCTGCACTTGGGCCTGAGAATATCACCCGCGCGGCGCTCGGAGGCCGCCTGATGTGATGGGGGTCGTGCCGGCCGCAGTGGAACGAGGCGGCGGCCGCCCTGGGCTGCAGTTTAAATTCATCAGCAAATTGTACAGAAACATGGGACCACGGGAAGACATGCGGGGACCCCCCTGGGCCCTGGAGAGGTTGGTGCTGCTGAGGGCCCCACCACGGAGGCCTCGCCGCCTGACAGGAAGTCTGCTTGCCTCCACCTCCTTCGTCCTCCCCGCCTCAGGAAGGAGGTCACCAACAGAGAGGACCCCGAGGCAGAAGGTTTACCTGGAGGTGTCAGTTTCCTGCAGCTGCCTCTACCAGCACCGCAGCCTCCACCGGCACCGCAGCCTCTACCAGCACCGCAGCCTTTAACCAGCACCGCAGCCTCCACCGGCGCCGCAGCCTCTACCGGCGCCGCAGCCTTTAACCAGCACCGCAGCCTCCACCGGCGCCGCAGCCTCCACCGGCACCGCAGCCTCTACCGGCGCCGCAGCCTCCACCGGCACCGCAGCCTTTAACCAGCACCGCAGCCTCCACCGGCGCCGCAGCCTCTACCGGCACCGCAGCCTTTAACCAGCACCGCAGCCTTTAACCAGCACCGCAGCCTCCACCGGCACCGCAGCCTTTAACCAGCACCGCAGCCTCCACCAGCACCGCAGCCTGGGCGGCTGACTCCACAGAAAGCTGTTGTCTCAGCTCTGGAGGCAGGAACCCCGAGACTCATCCAGGCCGCGCTCTGCGGTGTTCAGATGACCGTCTCCTCCGTGCCTGCCTCTTTAGACCACTTACCTCTGTCTGTCTCTGTGTCCGAACTTCCCCCTTGTCATAGGGCACCGGCCACATTGGACGGGGCCCACCCTAAGGACCCTGCTTTACCTCGATTCCCTCTATCAGGCGCCCTCTCCCAGCAAGACCACATGTTGGGGTCCTGGGGGTGAGGACGCCAGTGCACCGTTTCGAGGGGACACAATCCCACCCATAACGGTGGAAACGCACAGACCGGTGTGTGCCTGTCCACAGAACATTGAAGGCGAGGGAGAGGAGCCAGAGAGACGCGGGGAGGGCGGGAGCTGCTATCTTGTTTAGAGTCCGAATTTAGAAGAATCACCTCATTAGCTGTCTGCCAGCGTCCAGGCCCAGCTGCACCCACTAAATCAATCGTGTGAGCCGAGTCGGCTCTCTTGGGCACCATAAATGGCACATTTTGGAACCTGGTTTGATTTCTGTGCTTTCTCAGATGTCAGGAACGATGAGGGGGTAGAGAGGCTGAACTGTGAGGACAGACTGAGGACGGGCCTGGGCGGGCGGAAGGAGGACAGCAGCAGGTCCAAGCCCCAGACAGCAGGGACAGAGGACAGGGGCCGGTCCCCAGTCCTGGAGTAGCCATGACAGCCACCGACTTACTCCTGACAGCTGGTTAAGGACCAGCAAGCTCTGTGTACGCGGAAGGCTGTGAATCTAGGGAACCTCTCAGGCCAAGAAGCCACATAAGATGAAAATAGAAATTCAGAGAAGGTTACATAATTACCAGACAACAAGGAGGACTGCCCTCCACACTCTGCCTCGAGAGTCTTCTCCAGCTCGTTTGCAGAAGTCCCAGGTGCCAGACACCGAGGAGGCTCTGTCCTCGTGGGGAAGCTCACAGGGCCCTCGTGGACCCCACTCTTCGACTGTGAACTCCAACTCCTGTTTCCTGAGAACTTAGGAGCCATCAAGGGGGAAAGCAGAGGCTAGCATCATCCCCCTGCCCTGCCCTGCCTGCCCTGTCTCTGCCCCTCATCCAAAAGCTCCTAGAGTGACTGGTTCTTACAAACTGAGGCCTGAAGGGAGCCCCAGACCCCCAATTCACCTGCACCTTGAATTTCAGCCCGGGCTCAACTGGAGAGCATGCACTGACAGGGGAGGTGGTGGGGTGAGGGTGACATGAATGCAAGCTCTGTGAGCAGTGGAATCCAAGGGCACAGCGGGAAAGGATGGAGACCGGCTTGCAGCTCCAAATGATCATGAGCAGAGCAAAACTCGAGCATCGGCCATGCCTGCTGGGTGGACACACAGCCTGGGCTCACTTAGGTCAGCTTTGCTGTAAACTGCACGATGTGAGCCATGGCTGAATCAAACCTTCAGTTCAATGAGTTACAACCAGCATTTGGAAAAATAAAATAAAATGGGATAGAAAAGCCAGTGCGCCATGGACATTAATTGTAGAGTCTGATGAAACTTCCGTTTCCTCTACGTTGACGTACATGTGCACAGGGACAGATGCAACTGTATTGCTTGTTACTTGAGGTAAGAAAGGCTGGAATGTACTGACCTACACCATAGCCCTTAGAATAGTTGAGCCTAAACACTAACGCGCAGCAGAACTGACTGGGGATCTTGTTAAAATGCGGATTCCAAGGCACCATTCTCCAGAGAATTTTTTTAGATCATAACTCTTAGTGGGTCCTGGGAGCCTGCATTTGACATGCTCCCTCAGTGGTGCTGATGCATTTGGTCTGTGGGATATGATGCGGGAATCGCTGTATTAGAGGGAAAAGCTGTTGATTGGGTAGGACTATGCTATAGGAATAACATAGAAAGATGCTTGCTTCAACTTAACCTAGAGACTGGAGAAGTAGGGGGGGACATAAGGATGGGTATCTGGGTAGGCATGAAATTCTCCATTTGTGGAATGAATTCAGATCTGACAGGTTTGGGTACCAGTCAACCATGCTTGGTTGTAAACTGTGCTCACAGAATTCAGAGCCAGGCACACAAAATGTTTCAATACTTCCCCTAAGGAAAATTACCTACTGAGTAGATTTCCTACCTGAGGACTCAGATGGGACTGGGTGACATCTTGAGCTTACCTTTCATCTCTTATATGTCATGATTCTGAGAGCAACAGGACAGAGGATGAGGTTGGAGGACAGGTCACCTCAAACACAGCTACCATGGATCAGAGCAGCACTTTGCCAACCATAGATCGTGATTCATTCGTGGGTCATGAAATCAATTTAGCATTTGGAAAAATAAAAATAGAATTGACTATAATAGAAAACATCATAAGGATGTTTGGTTATCTAGTGCTGTGTCACAAACCCAACACAAAACTTAGCGGGCTTAAAACAACAGTTAGCTCACTAGAGGCCTGGTGCATGAAATTTGTGCATGGGGGTGCATGAAATTTGTGCATGGGGGTGAAGGGGAGTCCCCTTAGCCCAGCCTGCACCCTCCCCAATCCAGGATCCCTTGAGGGATGTCTGACTGCCGGTTAGGGCCTAATCCTGGAGATCAGGCCCAAACTGGCAGTCAGACATCTCTCTCACAATCCTGAACCTCTGGCTCCTAATCGCTTTCCTGCCTGCCTGCCTGGTTGCCCCTAACTGCCCTCCCCTGCTAGCCTGATCTTGCCCCCAATTGCCCTCGTCTGCCGACCAATTTGGTTCTGTTTGGTCAGTTTCTATGACAGTCAACATCAAAACTCCACCTCCTAGGTAGCCATTGGCTCCTCACAGTTCACCCAGATTTGATTCTGATTGGTTGGTTTCTATGCCAGTCAGCATCTCTGGCCCTATCTCCAGAGAGGTAGAGTTGATCAGCAGGCCCCCAGGAGGCCCAGAGAGAAACAGAGGTGCAGCTTCTGGCAAAGCTCCGAGAGAAAGAGAGAAGAAACAGCTGATCAACAGCTGCCATGAGGCTGTGGATCAGACCCTGCCTCTCTCTCCCAGCCTCTCTCCAGGACTGATCCACAGCCCCCTCAGCAGACAGTGCAGGGTCACTGCGCCCACACCAGAGGCAGTCAGTGCTGGGTTGCCGCTGACTTCTGGTGTTTGGTCAAGCCTTCTGTCAATTGTTATGGACCCTGGGTTTTTATATATTAGGATGATTCTGAAATTTAGGCAGGGCTCAGGAAAAACAGCTCAGCTCTGCTCACCTGGGGATGGAAGACACACAGCTGAGATGCCTCACTCGTGTGGCAGGCAAGCTCCTGCTGATCAGTTGGGAGCTCAGTTGGGGCAGTCACCTAGCCTTTGGTGCTCCAACCTTTCCATTGAGCTAGTTTGGGTTCCCACTGAATGACTCTGGGCTCCCAGAGGGTACATCCCAAGAGCAAACCTTCCAGAGGACAAGCCCCAGTGTGCAAGAGTTAATCAAGCCTCCCCTTGCATCACCCTTACTAGTGTCTTGCTGGCTGAGGCCAGTCACCTGGCCAAGCCGAGTCATTGTGGGCGGGACACAGGACATGAGCACTGGCAGACGTGGTTCACTGGGGACCATAGCGCAAGCATCAGCTCAAAAACAATTCTTTTCCCAGTTGTGTTTGTGTATAAACAGTGAGTAGCAATGGACAGTATATTTCTAATAGCTAATCACAGTTGAAAAGATTTGAGAAACAGTAGTAGACAGCCTTGGGATTCAGGTAGAAAACAAATTTACTTTCCTTGGTTTCTATTTTCCTGGTCTTTCTCTATATATTTACCCCATCTAGTCAGTTTTCCCAGTCTTAATATCTCTGATACTGAATATTTTTTTGTATCTTATCTTTCACATTCAAACATTTTCTCCTTGAAACATGCATACGTAAACCTTGATGTGAGCTGAGGTTCTATGTGACCTGTCCTCCATACAGCATCAAGTGAGCCCAGTCCAGTAGCCAAAAGTAATTTTACACTTATGTCCTTTTTTCCTGCATCTCTTAAAGAACAATAATAAGAATCTAATTTAAATTCCACAGACAGCTCTGTGAAATTCCTCTCTCACTTTCCACCT
The DNA here is from genome assembly GCA_004026665.1 of Murina feae. Lineage (NCBI taxonomy): Eukaryota > Metazoa > Chordata > Mammalia > Chiroptera > Vespertilionidae > Murina > Murina feae. The sequence goes on from PVJC01010125.1 coordinate 24,808, forward strand.
GGCAACTGCTCTGGAGTCTCCCACAGGCCAAACCCACAGAACTTTCAACGCTCAGCCCAGAAGGCTTTCCCCAGCCACCTCCTTCCACTGACTCACTCTTTCTTCATGTGATTCAGCCACTATCTTGATTCTGTTTCACAAAAGATTGAAAAATACTGAACTCGGAGAGAAGAGTAAAGACAAAAACTCAAAAGATAACAAAAGCCTTTTTATTTTGTTTTTTAAATATATTTTATTGATTTTTTACAGAGATGGAGGGAGAGGAATGGAGAGTTAGAAACATCGATGAGAGAGAAACATCGATTAGAGAGAAACATTGATCAGCTGCCTCCTGCACACTACATACTGGGAATGTGCCCACAACCAAGGTACACGCCCTTGATCGGAATCGAACGTGGGACCTTTCAGTCCGAAGGCCGACGCTCTATCCACTGAGCAACACCAGTTAGGAAAACAAAAGTCTTTTTAATTTGAACAACTTGAATTTATTTGAATAATTTATAATTATTCAAATTTGTAATTTGAATAATTATAAATTCCACCCCAGTCACACACACAAAATATGGTGTCTTTGGAGGTGGATCCTGACGGCTAGTCGGGAGAAATTGATTTTAGCTCTGGCTCTGCTGCTAATTAAATGCACAACCTTTGAGAAATCACTCAGCGTCTCAGCCTCGTCGCCCTGATCTACATGTGAGTAATCATGCTGACTTCTGAGGGCTGCTGTGAGGACCGGATGAGCGGCTGCATCGTCCACATGATGAACAATCCGTGCTGTGTGACTACCAGCTGGGGCGCAACCGAAGAGCAGAAAGGCTAACACCCTTGCAAGTTCACCTGTAGAGTGGGGTAGTGACATGTGCCTTGCTAACCCCACAGGCTCCCTCTCAGGATCAAATCAGAAAATGCAAGTGGAATGTGGAAGCCTTTTATACTCTACAAAGCCCTGTGCTAGTAATGCACGGTACTTCCGTACTTTATTAAACAGAAATCTCAGCCCAGTCACATTAATGCATGATACCTATTCATTACAGGGCCCGCAAGTAGCTAACCACCTTGTGTGCCAACTGTAATATGGGCTGTGGAAGCTACCCTCCTCCACGCCCCTTACTACACAATTAAGCGAACCCTGCCTTCAAGCTCAGGTTCAGGAAGAGAACTTAGTGACTTGACCCCAGGCTAGGGGAGGGGCAAAGGTTTCCTTAGCTCAGTGGTTCTCAGAATGTGGTCCCTGGACCAGCAGCATCAGCATCACCTGGAAAGGGTAAGCTGCAAGTTGTTGGGCCCATCTCAGACCTACTGGCTCAGGCACTCAGAAGGAGGGAGCCCAGGGATTTATGTCTAACAAGTCTTCCATGTGTTCTGATGCACACTCAATTTTAAGCAAAACAAAGTCAGAGGATCCCTGACTGGTGTAGCTCAGTTGGTTGGAGCATTGTCCCATGCACCGGAAGGTCACAGGTTCAATTCCTGGCCAGGACGCATACCTAGGTCAAGGGTTCGATCCCCGGTCACGGCAAGTACGGGAGGCAACCGATCAATGTACCTTTCTCACGCCTCTCTCTTTCTCTCTGTCTTTCTCTCTCTCTCTCATTGTACAATAATAATAGTAATGATAATGATAATCGAATGTTGTGTGTTGTGTGAGATATTGTTATAGAAGAGCGAAGAAATGCCAAGCACGCTTCATAGAGAAAGGATTAACACTAGTCACTGGTGGACTCTGGGAGAGATTTTCCAAATCAGAGTGAGTAACATACAGAGGCTTTGCTTTTTATAAGCTTCTGGGGTCTTTGTCTTGCAGATATGGTTCCACCCCCTTGCGGGCTTACAGGAAGGCCCCCAGGTGTTGGGGTTCTCAGGTCATATCACATGATCTGTCCTGGGGCCAGCGGTAAGGACCTTCCCCCACCACCAGGGCAGTGCATTGTTCAGTTTTTATGGCCTGGCATTCCTTGCAAGACCAGTTTCCTCCTCAATGTGAAAACAACAAAAAGTCAGAAGAATGTGACCCTTCCCTGTAAATCTGATAATGGTTTTGGGCAGAGGCACCAGCCCTTATGGTACACAGTGGTCTACCTGTGTTCAAACACTTGAGGACAAGCAAAGAAAACATCCCAGCTGCAGTGCAGCGTGAAGGAGCACCTGGTCAGGTCCCTCCCCTCTGCCACGGACCAAATGTCTGTCTCCTGAAACCCGTATGTTGAATCTTAAGCCCGATGCGATGCTTTTAGAAGGTGGGATTTGGGGAGGTGATAAAGTGGTGAGGGTGAAGCCCTTCTGAGCAGAAAGCTTGTGTTCCTTCCTTGTGTCTTCTGCCCTGTGAGGACACAGGGAAAGACAGCCATGTGCAAACCACAGTAAGTCTCTCACAGACACCAGATCTACCAGCACCTTAATCTTAAACTTCCTGCGCTCTGAACTGTAAGAAATAAATGACTCTTATTTAATGCATCAACCTCTGGTTTATCTGTCATAACAGCTGACCAAGACACCCCCTTTCCTTGGGGCTCAAACTCTTCCCATATCCCTTATCTGAAGACAAACCAGCTGTTGACTAGTGGAGCCCAGCTGGTGTGGCTCAGTGGTTGAGTATCGACCTAGGAACCAGGAGGTCACGGTTTGATTCCATCCAGGTTGCGAGCTCCATCCCTAGTGTGAGGCGTGTAGGAGGCAGCCTGTCAATAATTCTCATCATTGGTATTTCTATCCTTCGCTCCATCTCCCTCTCTCTGAAATCAATAAAAATATATATATTTTTTAAAAATGTCAGCTGGAGGAACAACTTTGATTGGCTCACAGGCCAGTCCAGAGGGGGTGAAAATGTTTAAGGCAGAAGCAGAGCCAGAACCAGGGTGAGGCAGGGGGGCATTGGGGGCCTAGAAGGCATTGACTTCAAGGCCGCACATGTGTGGAATCAGCCCAGGCAGTAACAGGACCAGCCTTGGTGCCCCCACCAGTGGTGGCAGCAGAACCATCATCCATGTGATGAACAATTTGTGCTGATGTGGCCACCACCTTGGGAAGCATCGTGTGAGACGGAAACCCCTGACTTCCCAGAGGGAAGCTTCAGTGTCCACTAAGACCCTATGGGTGAGAGGACAGGGAGGCTAGCATTCATTATATAATAATAATAGTAATGATAATAATAATAAAAAGACTCCACTTCATTGAATGCTTATTAGGTGCTCAGTTGCTAGGCACTGTGTGTTCTAGGCATGTTACATGTTATGCTATATCTTAGCCTGTCATCCCACACAATAGTATAACCACCTGATGAGGGAAAGTGAGGCAGGTCACTGCATTGCTGGATGGGGAGTGCTGCCCGATAGATTGCATAGTCTATAGTGCTGTAAAGTGCCCAACCTGAGGGTCTTGTGTGACTGCCCCGAGGCTGACTCAGAGAGGTTAAGTGACTGGTACGAGGTCACACAGCCAGTTGTTGGAGCACCGACTGCACCTTCTACAGAGCGAAGCAGAAAACAGGCCTCTCAGTCCTGTGGAGGGGAGTAGGGTACAGGAAGGGAGGTGAGACACCAGCTATTGGAGAATGGGCTATGCGGTGGCCTGGTATGGAGCAGCAGCAGGAGCCTGTGGCTCTTCAGTGGAAGCTGGAGAGGAACTGCAGGGTCTATCCTGGCCACTTCCTCCCACAGCAGGCAGAACTGAAGCGAGGGCAAGTGGGTTCATATCCTGGACCTTGTAAAATTGGATCCATGGGCCAGGCACTGTGCCAAGTGTCAAAGGTTCAAAAAAATATTTGGCCCAGTCCATGCCCTTGAGGAGCTCATGGTCCAGAGGGGGCAGCAGGTGATGGTGATGACAATGCAGTGTGACTTGTGCTGTGTTGGCTACCAGGTGCCTCCTGGGTGCACAGAGGAGTAGAGCGGGAGGCCTGATGTGGGCCCAGTATGGATGGGAGGGAGGATGGGGAGGCAGGACAGCAGCCAGGGCCCGGGCATAAAAGGCCTGATGGGCCAAAGAAGGCTACAGGGATTGGATTTTGTCTTAAGACCAGTGGGGGACAACAGATAAGTTTTGATCAGGACAGTGACATCACTGAATTTGTGTCAGAGTTCTCCAGAGAAATAGAATATACAAAATTATGTGACTATATGAGTCACATGATTATATATATATATACACATACACACACACTAGAGGCCCGGAGCACAAAAATTTGTGCATTGGGGGGGGGGGGTCCCTCAGCCGGCCTATGCCCTCTAGCAATCTGGGATGTCCACCTGCTGGCTTAAGTCCGCTCCCCGGGTGACCAGGCCTAAAATGGCAGCCAGACATCCCTCTGGCAGGCCGGGGGCCCTTGAGGGATGTCCACTTACCAGTGGGAAGGAGGCCTAAACTGCAGTCGGACATCCTTAACTCTGCTGAGGAGGTGGGAGAGGCTTCTGCCACTACTGCTGTGCTGGCAGCTGGCAGCCTGGCTTGTGGCTGAGCAGAGCTCCCCTTGAGGGAACGCACTGACCACCAGGGGGAAGCTCCTGCATTGAGCATCTGCCCCTGGTGGTCAGTGTGTATCATAGTGACCAGTCATTCCTAGTGGTTCTGCTGTTAGGGTCAATTTGCATATTACCCTTTTGTTATATAGGACACACACACTAGAGGCCCAGTGCTCAAAAATTTATTATATAGGATATATTCACATGATTATAGAAACCCCACGATCTGCCTTCCGATGGTGTAAAGGTCTGAGAACCAGGACACTGAGGTCACTGTCTCTACTACAGCCAGCAGGCAGGGAGCAAATCTGACCTCCATCTGCCTCTTTGTTCTATTCAGGCCTCTACATATTGAATGACACCCACCCCAGTGAGGAGGGCCCCCTGCTTTACTCAGTCCACCGTTCAAATGCTAAAGTCTTCCAGAAACACCCAGAGACAATCCTTCACCCACCCGCTCTCTGGGCATCCCCCGGCCCAGCCAAGTTGATACATAAAAGTAACCACCACAAAGGTATGATTTGGAAATGTCACTCCGGCTGGCCCTGTGGAGGAAGAATTAGGTGGGTACCCAGCTTAGCAGGGTGGAGCACTGCCAACCAACCAGAGCAAGGGACAGGTGCCAGCCCCACCCTGGAGGGCTCCGAGCAGAGGCCGGACCTGCTCTGACTTAGGTGTTACTTGGCTGGTGTGTGGTGAACAGACCAGGGTGGCAGGGGAGAGATGACGGTGACCCGTGTAGGAGGAGATTTGCCAATGCAAACATCCAGGCAAGAAATAATGATGGTTTGGACCAGGAGGCAGCAGTGGAGGTGAGAGGCATAGTCAGGCTGCTGGAGGTAAAGGCAGCAGAATTTACTAAAAGATGGGATGTGAGGTGGGAGAGCAAGAGAGGAGTCAAAATGCCCTTAGCGCTTGTCTCCAGCTGCTTGAAAGAAGGAGTGTCCTTGGCATGCGGGAGGGAACTGCAGGAGGGCGGGCTTCCATTTGAGTGTGTAGCCTGAGGTGCCCTTAGATGCCGGGTGAAGGCGGAGGGGAGGCAGCGGATGCAGGATTCAGTTCAGAGACAAGGCCACTGGGACAGGGCAGGCCTCGCCCCAAGGATTCACAGGGAAGCCGCTCTGACCACAGCGACAGAAGTGCCGGCCGGGGCCGTCTCCAAACTGCGAACGTGGCAAGGTCCGGCATTTACGAAACATAATTGGAAACAATATTAAGTTTATTTTCTTCTTTTTTCAATTAAAGTTGACTTCCAATATTATTTTACATTAATTTCAGGCGTACAGCAACAATATTAAGTTTTCACATACGCGACACAATTTCTAATAAATGCTAGTTTACCTGGGATCCTTCCAGTCAGAAATTCTCTTAATTAAAATGTTCATACTTATTCCTTCAAAAAAATGAACAGAGAGAGAGAGAGAGAAAGAGAGAGAGAGAGAGAGAGAGAGAGAGAGAGAGAGAGAGAGAGAGAGAGAGAGAGAGAGAGAGAGAAATCCATCTTTTGGGAAAGGCTGGGCTGGGGATAAAGAAGTTCCACGCAGTCCCTGGAACACGCACAGAGGCCTGGGAACAGAAGCGCCAGCACACCAGAGGGCTGCCATTCAACCACGAAGGCTGTGTCCCGATACCAAGAGAAATTCCTTCCCGGGGGCATGCATCCTTGGAGCACTCCAGGAGCTCCCCTGGGGACTTGCTGTGCAGAGGGCCATATGGGTTTGCTTAAGCTTTGCTCAAGCTGCAGAATGAGCACCTGTGACTAATATCCTCTGGATGCGCAGCCCCCAAGGCCTGAGCACAGAGGCCAGACTGGCGAAAAGAAGGCAGCCGCCTGCTGGTGTGGGCAGAACATCATCCACTCCATCAGCTGGTCCATGTGGCCACCCAGTTAAGAGGGAGGGATATTTTGTGGGTGTCTTAGTGGGGCTACCCAGAAGCAGCCCTGGAGAAAAGGATTTGCTTGCAAGTAGTTTGCTTGGGAAGTGGCCCTGGGGGGCACCGCCAGGGGAGCAGGGAAGGGAGAAAGGGAATGAGTGTGTTAATGAGCTCAGTCCCACTGCAGGCCCTCCAGGGGGCAGCATAGAGCATGTCACAGGGAGTGTCCACCCTCCATCATGCCCCTTCATGACAGGGAAACTGAAGTGCAGAGAAGCAAGGTCACACAATCAGGAGTCCAAACCCAGCCAGGAGCACCGCCCGGGTCCCTGACCAGTGGGATCCCTGCTGCTGCACCATCATGAACTGCTTCCTATCAGCCTCCTTGGGCACCTCTCTCTCCACGAGCCTGTGAGTTCCAGTAATGGCCACCTCCTTATTTCTCCAGAGTGCTGAGACCAGGCAAATTTGTCTGATTAAAGGGGAAAGAAAAAAAAAAATCAAGCAGAATTAGGAATGAAAAAGAGACATAAAGATTAAAGAACTACAAGGGAATTCTACATCAACTCTACGGAAACAAAAAAGGAAATCTAAAAAAAATGGATATTTACTTAGCAAAATATGTTACTTTCATTGACCCAAGGAGAAGTGGGAAATGAGAAGGCCACGTAGCACCGAGAAGACTGGGGAGGCGATTAGAGACCTGCTCTTATAAAAGGCACTATGAACAGCCAGCTTCACGGCTGAGTTCCGTGGAACCAGTTTAAAGAACAACATTAGCGACACTCTTCCAGGTTATGCTCAACAGTAAAGGCTGCAATTCACCCTGTGAGGCCCGCATTGCCTTAGTACCAACACCTGGTACAGGTCACTCGGGAAAAGGAAATTGTAGACCAATTATTCTCCCGAATGTAAATGGAAAAATGCAAAGTAAAACGCTAGTCAACGAAATCTGGCAAAATGTCATTATGATTGAGTGGGATTTATCCTAGTAGCACACAGATTTATAACCGATCAGTTCACGTAATTCATTGCACCAACAAATTCAAGGGGAAAAAATATGATCATATCAATAAATGATGAAAGTGTTTTATGAAATATGTACTCTAAGTAAAATAGAAATAAAAGAAATTTATTCATTCTCTTAACAAGTACGTATTAAGTCCCTGCTATACATCAAATTGGCTTCTAAACCCTGAGGATGGTCACTGTGACCCATCTCAGACAAAAAAACAAACAAACACAAAAAAAAACACACAAAAAAAACCCTGCCCTCAGGGAGCTTACATTCTAGCAAGAGAGGCAAGTCATATACAGGATGCATGAGGGAAGCGCACATTGTTAGGGATGTATGCCAAGGAGGAAAAATCATAGCAGGGGAGAGAAAGTTATCATTTTAAACCGGTGGTCAGGGAAAGTGTTATTAAGAAGTGACCCCTAAGTAAGAGAGAAGCAGCCCCAGGCATGGGGAAAGCAGTGTGAAGACTGCGGGGGGGGGGGGGGGGGGGGGGGGGGGGGGGGGGGGGGGGGGGGGGGGGGGGGGGGGGGGGGGGGGGGGGGGGGGGGGGGGCGGCACCCATGCCTTGAAGAAAGAGCTCAAGGAATCAGTGTTCCATGGTTGAGGAATGATATGAAATCCATTATCTAGTTGCCACCAGATTATGGGTGTTCAGCAGAGAGTCAGTGAACACGTGTGGCATAATAAGGACACACAGAGAGGGGACTTATGCTGCCCCGGGAGGTTGTCACTCCTGGGCCCACAGGCCCCGCCCTCAGCTCAGGGCTTCTGCCCACCCTTGGCAGACACCATGGGGCGGGCCAACGAAGCACTCTTGACCCTTTCTTCTCCTGAGTTCTCAAAAGAACCTTCAGACCCAGTGAAAGGTGAGATGATGTCATCTCCTAGGGAAGCCCCACACTTGAACCCACAGCGTTGGGCCAGTGCCCTAGACCAGACAAGGCCACATCTCCCACCGTCCGGATTACTCAGCCTGAAGCCACACTATGCCAGGGACTTCAAAGATCTGTGTCGTTACGGAACCATTTTCTAACCTTTGAGGGCACAGAACAATGAAATACACCAAATTTCCAAGGCTGACTGAGTACACTCTCTGTTGAAAGAATTGCTAATCGAACTTTGGCGACATTGCCATTTTCTTCAAGAACAATGGCTGGGAACTTGGTCCACATTTCTCCACCCCAGGGCTCGGCCTGCTGGTTTTCCTAAAACAAGGCGAGTGGGCTCCGAAGATGAACACACCCTTCAGGGTCCCAAACCCTCACACTCCCAGCTGCCTTGAAGTGACAGTTCTTGTACTAAAATAAAACCCAGCTCTAAAAGACTCCCACACCCATGCAAAGCGCCAGCATAAGCCTGGCATGGAGTGGGCTCTTGTAAAGTCCTCCCCCCCTCCCTACCCCCGTCCTTCCTTCCTCCGCCTTTTCTGTTTCCCACAATGCAACCCTACAGAACCCCTCCCCTCTCCACATGGGTGCAGGCCCATAGGACCTGATGGGAAAGGTGCCTCTTCAAATAGCGGGGAGAGGGGCTTCCTGAAGGCGGGTATGAGCACCACCACTCTGCTAGAGCCCTCTCTTGATGAGGTCACATTGTCCCCTTCTGTATACTCTTCTATAGAAAGGACAGCTTACGAAAATAAATGCAGAGTGATAGGTGTGGAGATTAGATTTGAGAAGGCATCAGTGGGGCTCCTCCCTACACCTCAATCCCCCATCGGAAACCTGGCCTCGGGGGCTCATGTCAGCTCTGAGGATGGCAAGAGCAGGGCCATCAAAAGTCCTTCATTGACTCTGACCATGGTTGGCATGTTCTAGAGGAGACCACCCGTCTTGAGGTCATCGGTGCTGTCAACAGTAAGAACCACGTGGTGCCTGCTACATAAACTACAGATCAGCCTGGTATCGAGGCAGCAACACTGGTTTCAGAGGACTCCCAGCTCCTGGCCCCACCACTTACCAGCGAAGAACTGCAGGCAACCTTCTCAAGGTGCTGAGCATAAGGTTTGTCTATAAGATGGAACGCTGCTACTCCCCTGCAGTGGTTAAGAGGTTAAATGAAATAATGCCCGTTCAGAATCCACCTCATAAAAACTACGTACTGCGCTTAAAGCATTTAATTCTCTGTAGGTCTCGGGAATCAGTTTTCTATGACTCTCCGCCTTCCCACATAGCACTTGACACTTGACCTCCACCTCCACTCCATATTTCAATACTGATCAATATGCTGATAAAGCCTGAGGCCCAAAGATCAGCAGGAACAGCTCAGAGCCCAACAAAATGAGGGTTATTAGCTGCGGCAGCAGCGGCAGCACGCGCCAGGGAGTGTAAGAGGTCGGTGCAGGGTTTGGGCTTATTGTGCGTGATTTGGGGGAGGGCTGAGGAGGTGAGGGCTGTTCCAGAGGGTATACTGTCAGGAAGCAGGGGCACTTTGTTGATTGGGTGTCTTAATCACTTTTTCTAGGAGGCAAGAGGAATGGAGCAAGGCTGGCATTGCCACTGGTAATGAAAGAGAAGTCCGCTGTGTCGGCTGGGAGACAGGACGTGCATTCATTGGAAAAGTCTCATAATATCCTGTTTATCGTGTTGCATTATGGTCACGCAGAGGCCTCGCCTGAAGCTGATGTTGTTTATGTCCAACAGGAACCATCCGGTGTAGGGGGTCATGGCCAGGCCAGTGTCTGGACTCTGCTTCTTTCTCAATATGCAACCACAGGTATGAACCGCTGGAGAATTCAAGTGCTTGGCAGTTAACCGGGAGACAGGGGCCTGGGGGGCATGGGCTGGGCTCGGTGCCTGGATGGACAGCGAGGTCTCCAAGGCTTGTGTCTGGACAGGAGCTTGACCTCGGTACCTGCACTTCACACAGGTTGCCAGGCCAGGCGTTACAGAGCCATCGCCTCCGGATAACCTCGCCTGCAGGCAGATGCCTGTGCCCCACCGAACATGGGGAACTGGTCTGGGGAAAGGTTGCTGACTTTGGGAAACAGTACTGACCGGAAGCAGGAAAAGTGAACCTGACACCTGAAGGCTGTGTGACCTGGAGGAGACTGCCTCCCCTCTCTGGGCCTTGGTGTCATTGCATAGTAAGAAGCAGGCTGGTCCCTGAGGTCCCTTTGTCCGGCATCCTATGGGGCAAGGAGCTGAACAAATGCTGCAGCGGGCACTTCCCCGCTGAGGATTTGGGTTGGTGGCAGCAGGAGGAAAGAAGAGAGTGAGAAAATGGAGCTGAGCCTGGAGCTCCTGCCCAGCTCACCATTGAAAGGGCGCCAGACTCTCTGGTGTTGATGTGAGTCCCTGGCACGTGGTGATGGACGGCATCAGCCAGTGTGTGTGATGCGCTAGGCACTCCTCTAGGAGCTTGACATGGTTAAAACATTTAGCTCTCACCACAGCCCCATGGGGTAAGCGGCATTATCACTCCCATTTTACAGATGGAGAAACTGAGGCACAACCAGTAAGTAGCCCAGCTAAGGTTGAAACAGTCTGGCTCCCAAGCCCAAGTTCTAACCACACAGGACACTGCCCTTCCTCATGATCATCTCCTTTGCTTTGGAGCCCAGAGCAGGAGGCCAGCCTGCAACTGTTGTAAATAAAGTTCCATCCGTGCACGGCCACACCCACTTTATTGTCTGACTTTCAAACAACCACGGAGTTGAGTAGATGCAATGGAGACCACAAGCACATAGACCATGAACTTTCTGGCCCTTTACAGCTCACCGTTGCTGGCACCCAGCCTGGAGCAGGCACCGCCTGGGCCTCAAGGCAGCTCTGCCACCTGCTGTGGGACCCCGGATAAGTGGCTTTTGCGAATCCCAGTTTCCTCATCTGCAAAATGGGCTTGGTTGGAGCATTTAGGGAGCTCTGTGTACGAAACGCCTGACCCCGAGCAGGTGCTTGAGAAGGGTCAGCTGCTACTACTGCTGGCAACGTGGTGAGAATTATGGCCGTGCCTTTGCCACCGCTGAGGACAGGCCAGGGACCTTGATGCCCACCTCAGGGAAAGGGAGACCCAGCACAGGGAGAGGACGGTTTGCCCAAAGTTTCAAGAAGAGTGAGAGGCAGGGCCTTGGTGTCCTTACGCTGGTCGCTATCCTGCTGTCTGCCACCAAGTCGCCAACCCCCACCCCAATCCGTAGCAGCCCCGGAACTCACTTGTGTTCGCTGGCATGTGCAGCCCGTCTGTTTGTGAGTTCTCAGCATCTGTAAGTACCCACAGCGTGCAGAGCTCGCCCGCACAGGCATTTGTCAAAGATGACGCGCCAGTCATCCATGCCACCAGAGACAGTGACGGATGTGCTCTCCGGCACCGCCACCCACCAGCCGAGGATGGATGGTGCCTGGCACCCACTTGGCCTGACTGCTCAGGGAGCCATGGACCCAGCAAGAGACAAATTGCATGCAACCTTGTCAGCCAGCAAGGAGGTTCAGAGCGCGGAGTACGGAGACGACCACATGCCTGGCATCCTGCCTCCCCACCCCCAGGCCCTCCCTGCTCCTCCCCACTGCACCAGAACTGCCCAGACCCAACATCTGCTCAGGGCTGGAGGGGGGCGGGGTGGGGGTGAGGGTCACAGACAAGGATGTGGGTACTCATGGGATTTGGGTTCATTTCATAATAACTATAACAGTGAACACATATGCTGCCCAGTTCTGAATCTGAGCATACCTTGACTCCTTTCATCCTGTACCAGCTGGAGGTACAGGGAACTCAGGCCAGAGAGGTTAGGAGACTCCTCCAAGGTCACACAGCAAGTGGCAGAGGCAAGATTTGAATTCAGACAGTCTGGCTCCAGAGTCCACTACCCTGGAGTGGACTGTTACGTGGGCGGTTGAGGTGGAGAGGAAATCACTGTGGGTCCAGGACAGGCCACGGAAAGAAGAAATGAAGGTGCCAGCATCCGCCCCAGGCCGGCCATCCACCCGCTGTGTGGGCAGGAACAGGCCGCCATCCCACTGCTCCCACAGCGGCCCGGACCAGCTCCCAGGTGGATCTTTCCTGTTCTTCTGGCAGCTCCAGCACTGGCTCCTCTGCCTTCACACATTTGCTGTGGCCACCCAGTAGTTTCAACCCGGATTCCCCTGGAGTCGCATCTCCTAGCTCATTAAACTATCCCCTTCCTACATCCCTGAGGTCCTTCGAGATTTTGTAGGGATGTTTACAGCTAGTGGCAGCCAAGGGAACAGATGACATGGGACAAAAAGAAAAGGGACAGAAAGAGCTCTTAAAATTTCCCAAAGTCTTGCTCAAACGCTTCCCCTGGGTATTTCCTACAGGTGGGATGTCAGCTTCCCTCCCCTTTTGATGAGGGGCTGAGAGAGGCCATAGTCTGGATTCTGGTTCAGACAGTCTCTTGGTGGGGTTCTCGCAGAAGCACCCATCTTGCTCTGAGCCTTAGTTTTCTCATCTGTAAAATGGGGACAATGATAGCACCTATCGCATACAATTAAAACCACAATTAAAATATGAAAACACTGAGAACAATGCCTGATACGTAGTGAGTGCTCCTTTCATCCTCGGCCTTCCCTGCTGGAGGTACAGGAAACAGACCAGAAAGGTTAGGGGACTCCTCCAATGTCACACAGCAAGTGGCCGAGGCAGGATCTGAATCCAGACAGTCTGGCTCCAGAGTCCACTACCCCTGGATGAATGGCAAGGGCTGCTATTCTCTGGTTTTCAGTTTCCTCAATGGGAAAAAGAGGGGGCGGGCTTCATGCCCTGTCTGGGCTTCCCGCTGGAACAGCGTGACTTAGCGCCACTCCTGTGATGCTGCCTTGCCTCCTCCCACTCCCCTTTCTACATGGCACCTGTGACCCCAGCCAACCGCTTGACTCACGAGTGTGTGGGGAAGAGAGAATTATACAAATGGGGGTGGGTCCACTCCTGCTCACGGGGGTGAATTATTCCAACTGCCCGTCCCAGCGCATGGAGCCACCACCTCCGTGGGGCTGGGGACTCGGAGCTGTGGTGGCCGCGTCTACGTGGCTTCGTCCCCGCGACCACACCCTGCCATGACGGTCCTCAGGCCCCGTCCCCAAGCTCCCGTGGGAACCGTCCCTGCGCGGACCCGGCTGCATCGGGCCAATGTCTGTAGAAATCAGTAATGACAGCTCCCTGCGATGCACACAGAGGACACCCACGCTGGGAGAGCATTGCTCTTGCTGTTCGAGCTCTGTTCACACGTGAAAAGTCATTTAATTTTTGATTTGTGGGCAAGATGCCACCAAACCAGGAAACATCATTACACAGCCCTCGAGGGATTCTTTTCCCAGTTATTGGGGGGATGGGGTGGGGCTTGGTGGGACTCTTTTCCCCACTGATGCTTTTTGGATAAACACATAAATCAACATCATCTGTATTCATTAGATAACGGGCCTTGTTCGGTACAAAATCGCCCCTGCTTTGCATGATTGTCCCCCCTTGTGATTAATATAAATGACTTAAGTTAATTATGTTTCTCTTCGTGGAAAAAAAAAATGTATTTGTCAAAGCGCCGGGACATCAATGAAAGTAAACAGTGTGGTGTGCAGGAGGGCTGGCTTGCACGCGAGCAGCCGGGTGTGGGAAGGAGCGGCCGGCCCGCCTGGGTGTCATTCTGATCGAGTGGGCGCACCGTCTATTTACTGATGATGGAGGAGCATTTTTCTTACTCAGACACCGCGGGTCCTGATGAGGCGGATTGATGTCATCATTACTAACAATAACGACGCCTCGGGCGGGCGTAGGGGAGGGCTTCTCCAGGGCCCCCACGTGCTGCGTGCAGTGAGCCTCATTTGGACTCTCTACCTTGGGGTGAGGGTAGAGCATTCCCAGGACGCCTCGGGCTGTGTCTGCCCAAAACTGGGCCCGGCGTGTGCGTTTGAGAGAGGTCAATGCAGGTGATGAGAGTAAGTACGAGAGGGGAGAAAGGAAGAAAAGTGACCATGAGGCTGTTGTGAGTCCCAGAGCAGCAGGAAGCTTAGCGATTAGACGGCCCAACCCCCTCACTGGGCCAGTGTGAGACTCCAGTCCAAGAGGGGGGATGTGCCCCAGGCCACAGGGCGTGCTGGGGGCAGAGCCAGACGAACCCCAAGAGTCTGGGCGCCAGAACCTCCCTTTTTCTCTACTTTCTGCTGCCCCCTTTCCTCAGGCTCCCTTTCCTCTTGACTGGCAGTGTGTGTGTGGGGGGAGGGGGTGGCGAGGTCCTTTAGGTGGTTGGAGAGTGGGGTCGCAGGGAGATCTCGGGGTGACTGCCTTTTCCTACCCGACCTGGACTGTCTCTCTCCCCCTGCCGGTCTTGGTCTGGGTTTCCTGAAAGCAGATGGTGGGTGCTGCCGGTTCATTTGAGAGGTGGTCTCCAGCCCTCGAATGAGGTGGAGGAGAAGCGAGACAGGGTGGCAGGCAAGCGTTCAACTCCCCAGGAGAGATCGCAAAAAACATCCTCCGTGGGTCCCAGTGCCGCCAGGAAACAGAAGTGTTACTCACTCACTCCTGGGAACTTTAGTAGCCAAGCCCTGTGGACCCCCTTGCCCCGCTGCTGAGCAAGCTCCCAGGGGACCATGAACACCCAGAGAACCAAGGCCCTGGGTGTGTGAGTGGGAGGAGCCTGTGGGCACGGCCACTGTCTATCACAGAGGCAGGTGACCCTGGAGGGGCCGAGAGGACCAGGTGCCTCCACCAAAGCGTCAGCCACACCGTCCTTGTCTAAAGGTCCCCAGCCGCCTGGCTGGCATGGCTCAGTGGTTGAGAGTCCTCCGTTCGATTCCCGGTCAGGGCACATGCCCAGGTGGTGGGTTCAATCCCCAGTAGGGGGCGTGCAGGAGGCAGCTGATCAATGATTCTTTCTCATCATTGTTGTTTCTATCTCTTCCTTCCTCTCTGAAATCAATAAAAATCCTATATAATAACGGGCTAATACGCAAATCAACCTAACAGCAGAATGACCTGTCACCATGACGTACACTGACTACCAGGGGGCAGATGCTTAATGCAGGAGCTGCCCCCTGGTGGTCAGTGTGCTCCCACAAGGGAAGTGCTGCTCAGCCAGAAGGCAATGGTGGAAGCCTCTCCTGCCTCTGTGGCCGCCATAAAGATGTCCAACTGATGGCTTAGGCCCACTCTCTGTCAGTTGGACATCCCAGAGGGCTCCCAGACTGGGAGAGGGTGCAGGCCAGGCTGAGGGACCCCACACACACACTCCTGAGTGCATGAATTTCATGCACCCGGCCTCTAGTATTTAAATAAAAACGTAAAATAAGCCAAGACCTCCTCCCTCTGAGTAAGGTCACCTTGTATTTTATTTATCAACTTAGCCATCTTTTCTGTCTCTCCAAGTGTACAGTAGTCCCCACCTTGTCCATGGGAGATACATTCCAAACCCCCACAGATGCTTGAAACCACAGATAATACTGAGCCTTATATACTATGTTTTTTCCTAAGCATACATACTTACGATAAAGGTTAATTTATGAATCAGGCACAGTAAGAGATTAACAACAATACGTCAAATCGGTTTACTGGACACAAGCACTGCCATGTAGCGAGACTGGCTCTGATAACCAAGACGGCTACTAAGTGACTTATGTGTGGGTAGTATACACAGCACGACCTTCTGCACAAAGGAACAGTTCACATCCTGGATGGAGCAGAACAAGGCGGCTCAAGATGTCATCACGCTACTCCCAATGCTGCTCAATTTAAAACTCATGAATTTTTTCTGGAATTTTCCATGTAATGTTCTCAGACTTTGGTTGACCCCAGGTAACTAAAACCAAAGAAAGTGAAATCATGGATAAGAGGGGACCATGACACTTTAGATTGTTTGAGGTCAAAATTAAGCCCATACTCACTCAGTCATTCAACAGATATTTATTGAATACCTACTGGGTGCCCAGCCCTCTTTAAGGCACCAGGAATGCAGCACCAACGATAAACTCCAGTAGCTTGTCTGTTAGGGGCAGAAACAGATGACAGAGTAAATACCATGATTTCAAGTAATCATAAGTGAGGGGTCCAAGAAAAACAGAGCAGGGGTAGCTGCAGTGGGAGATAGGCGTGCTTCTGTAGACATTTGAGTAAAAGCCTGAACAAAATGGAAGAATGAGCCATGCAAGAATGAGTATTCAGTCCGAGAGAATCTCAGTACCAAGGCCTTAGGAGCAGGAATGAGCTTGGCCTGTTTAAGAATACCAAGAAGGCTGCTCTGACACTCCTCAGAGGGAAGGAGAACATGGTAGGAGATGAGGTAAGGGAGAACTGGATCACGCAGGATTTTATCTTTCAAGAGTGCTTGCGCAAAAAAGGTACTCGAAGCAAACTGCTGGATGAGATAGATGGGCTTGTAGATGGATGGGTGGGTGGACGGATGGGCAGATGTATGGATGGATGATGGGTGGGTGGGTAAATGGATAGATGGATGGATGAATGGTGGATGTGGTAGGAATACTCATACACCATGGGTGAAAGAAAGAAGAAAATAAAGCAAATTCTATGGGGAGAATAGTGTTGGTGCCAATTGTGCATTCAAATTCAGACTTTGCAAAAAAAAAAAAATACATTCTGGACCAAAGGTACCTGCTGAATAAGCTACTAGATCAAGGAGGCAATTTAAGGGGAAATATTCCTGTTTGGGCCTCTGTCAAGGAGAGTCCTAGAAGGCTGAGTGTCCTGATATTTTTATGTTCCCTGCTGGGGCCTGGCCTTCCCCCCATGGTGAGTATCCAGGGACATTAAGTGGTATTGTAGCAGTACTAATTAAACTTCGGTGGCTGGAAGCTAAAGAATTATTCCCTCTCTTATATATTACCATGTTTACTCATCAGGGCTCCATTTTTAATCTCAGTCTTTAATTAAAGCATGTCACCACAGTCCATTAGTAAGGAATATGGAAGTGGAGACGTACATGTAGATGTGGGTATAATTTTTATTGAGCACCTACTACGTACTTGGCAAGTTGCTAGGTACCACTCTAGGAAGTTACGCTGTCAAAGAAAGCTAATTCACATAAACTCCTGAGGGACAATAACATACCAGTTATCACTTGCCAGCTAACCAGAGCACTTCAGTAGTAACTTTCCCCTCCAGGTTTCATCGGGGAAGACCAGGGCAACCATAAGAAAATTTGGGGCATTTTCAAAATCTAAATACACAGCGTGTGCTGTGGCCTAAATCCCAGTGCCCTGGGTATGTTTGGGGCAGCCGCTTGAACCTCCTGAGCGGTGATCTCATGGATGAAAGGAGGGTGTCCTTACCCAGGAGCCCAGGGGAACATGTGCTCATCTGTGACCCTCCAGGCCCCGCCCACGGGAATGGGTTTCCAGGATGACGGCTCTAAGTCACTCGAAGACTTTCATTCGTCAGAGAAAGATTCTGTCGTGGGCATGGCCACGTGTTTCCTGAGTCTTCCAAGGGGGTGGACCCGATCTGCTTGCAAGCACAAGTAGTTTCGTTGTGAAGCATTGTGTGTGCCCTGAGACGAAGAGGAGCAAACCACATTCTACCAGATTTAGAGGAAGGAGGGCCACATCCTTTAGACGAGTGAGTGAGAGACATCTGATCTGGCGCTTCCCTTCCTCCCCCTCCCCCAAGGCTGGGTAATTTTTGAGTGAGAAAAAGGAGAAGGGAAGCCTTCTGAAGCGAAGTCCTCCTCCTTTCCTCCCAGCTTGGGATGCTACCGCACTAAGATGTGAAGTAGCAGCCATAGTGGGGCCATGAGGCAGCGTAGTCACAAGCTGAATGGCAGAGCAGGAGAATGGAACAGACCACAAGCCTAGGTAAACGGGACAGGAATGACGCAGGCGCTGGCTTTCCTCCAGCCTCTTGTTCAGATACAGCTTCTTGTTTATTCCACTGTAATCTGCAGCTGAAAGCATTCCCGCTCTCTCCTGCCCCCTCCAGCACTTACCACCATGGTACTCTCTGCTAGGTACCCTCTGCTAGGTACTCTCTGCTAGGTACATGTGATCTCATCTCCTCTGTTCTTTCTTCCCTGAGCTGTTGCCCTTTTGTCTCTGTGTCCCAAACTCTCCCACCTGAGCCTTTTCCTCCCAGCCTTCTAGAACTTTTCCTTCCCCACATAGTAGGTGCTTAGATCATGAGTGATGAGGAAAGGAATGAAAGGAAGGCCACCTGAAAACTCTCCCTAATGCCAATAAGAAGCATTACCCCTCAAGGATTGCTTTGCAATTACATTTTTTCATTAAAGACAAAGAACTCTGGGGGTGACCTTAAAAAAAGCAAACATTTGAAATGGGCATGGGAGACTTCCAAAAATGAAAACACTTTGCACTGAGGGGGAATTTTATTTAACCAAAACAGCACCTGCAGGAGAGATTAACATTTGCAAATTAAGGGCACTTCCAGCTTTCATAGCATAACACATAGCACATGCCATTTAGACATCAGAAGGTTCGAGGTGAGCTTTTAAAAATATGTTTGTCTTAAATAAATGAGATGTGCATATGAGAGAGAGAGAGAGAGAGAGAGAGAGAGAGAGAGAGAGAGAGGGAGAGCGAGCGCAGTCGCACAGCTGTCTGCCTCTGGAGCTGCTTTTTGGCGGCCATCAGCCCATGTCCCTGCCAGAAAGCCTGTGGATGCTGTTGCTGGGGCAACAGGGAGATCTTGGGTGCCTTCTGTATTGTTAACCAGGTCCGCCTTTCCTCCTGCTGATTAACCTCAAGGAGCAGGACACACCCCTCTCTGTTTTTCCCTCAACTTGCTGGACTCCAGCTGCCTCTTCACTTTCTAGCTTACACTGCTCACAGCCTGCCTCTAGCCATTGTCCACATGTGGGGACTCACCCTCCACCCACATGCGCTCCAGGCCCCCCACTGTGATGGACCAGGTCTCACCTGTCTTTTGTCTGAGCCTCTTTCTGAAGCTCTCTGTCCCTTGGCTGAGCTCATCCAGTCGCCCGGGTTAAATCCCACCTGCGAGATGTCGGTGCTTAGGTTCCTGTCACCGCCTGTGGACTCTCCCAGACACGTCAAGCTTCACATGGTCAAGTCTTCCCTTAGGCATCACTTCCCAGAATTTCATATGTTTTTAAATATCACGTTTTCTATGCATAAAGGAGGGGTCAAGCCCTCCCTGAAACCTCTTTTCTAAGCACCCAGATTTCCTTCACAGACCTTGTCACCCATCCTCTTTCCTGGCTGGATATTCCACTAAGGGGCTGGCCTGTCTTGCTGGAGTTTAAGTCACACTGGGCGCAGATCAGCCCCCTTTGCTCATCTCTGTCTGCTGAGTGCTGGGCGCTGTGCCTAGTGTGTAGTTGGCCCTCAGTAAATATTCGTTAAGGGAAGACGC
>PVJC01010126.1:0-43769 GCA_004026665.1 Murina feae
TTTTTTTTTCTATCTTCTCTTCCAAATTGCTGATTCAAACTTCTCCCTCATCCAGCCACTTATTCCTTGCAGTGTATTCCTCATTTTAGATATTGTATATTCCTCATTCCTGACTGGTTCTTTTTTATGGTTTCTATGTCCTTTTTCAGGCTGTTGAGTGTCCTCATACCTATTATTTTGAACTCTATATCTGATAAATTGCTTGCCTCCATTTCATTTAGCTCTTTTTCTGAAGATTTCTCCTCTATTTTAATTTAGAATTATGTTTCTTTGTCTCCCCATTTTGGCTGCTTCTTTGTGTTTGTTTCTGTGTATTAGATAGGTCTGCTAAGACTCTCAGTCTTGATGAACTGGCCTTATGTAGTAGGTGTCCTGTGGAATCCAGTGGGGCAGTCTCCTTCATCACCTGAGCTGGGTGCTCCAGGAATGTCCCTTGTATGAGTTATGTGTTCCCTCCTGTTATAATTGAGTCTTGATTGCTGTTGGCCTTATAGTATGTGAGATTGACCCTCAGGCTGGCTGATTGTGAAGCTCAACCCCAACCACAGTGTGTGAGCTGCTGTGCAGATGCTGACCACATGAAGCAGAATTTGCCTCAGCAGGTTATGGTACCTGCTGAGATCTCCTTTGGATATGCTGCTGGTGAAACTTACTATATCCTGTTCCAATGTTGTCTGAACTTGGCCACTGAGTGTACTGGTTCTGGGCCCCTTGGGAGGGACTCTGGTGCAGGCCAATATCACATGCTGCCTGTGAATGGCCCTGGGAAACCTTTTTGGAGCTACAGGTGAACCACAGCTTGAGGCTGCCTCTGCTGGGCCTGGCTGTGCATGAGAAGGACCAAGCTGCATACCAAGGCTGGCTTTTACCAGCAACAGACTGGGTTCAAGTTAGCAAAAGTCCCAACACACCTTGATATCTTCCTCTGCCTGCCTCCACCTGCCAGCTACCTGTTAGGCTCAGTTATTGCAAGTGCCTCTGGTGATACTGGAGTTGCATGAGGTAGTTTCTCTGTGAATCACTAGGTATGGGTGAGCGATGTTCACCAGATTGATACAGGTTAAAACTCTGTGTCTGAAGCCACTCAGCAAATGTCCCTGGGTATTCCAAGTCTAGCTTCCACCTTGTGGGTGCTCACACACCTTTGTGTTAGGATAGGGACTCAAGGAGTTGTCAGTGAGGCCAGCCAAGTTTATCAGTCCCAAACAGACCAAGAATTGGCTGTGCGAATGGGGTGAGGACTCTCTTCAGGTCAGGTATGGGAGAAAAGTATGTCCCCTGTCCTAGAGCCAGATTCTGCTGGGAGAAGATGGAGCTCAGCGGGCTGGGGAGGCCAGGAGTCAGGAGGATGGCTGCACATCTTTGTTACCCACAGGCCAGGAACAATTTTAGAGTGGGATTATGTCTTCTTCAATGTTGCATCACTTGCTTTAGCATACAGAACTGACTCAGAGTAGGCACTCATTCTGCTTGCTGTATAAATACTCTTAATTCAGTTGACATCCTAAATCCATTCACATCTCTCCATCTTCACTACACATGGTCTAATCCTAACTTACCTGGGTTATAGCAAAAGCCTCCTAAATGACCTGACCGCTTCCGTTCTTACCATTTTCAATCTCTTTAGAGCCAGAAGTACCTCATAAAAATTAGAAAAAGGGACTACTTCCCTCAAACAGAAAAGCCATAACACCTTCAAAAAAGAAGCTGCCTGATCTACTGAAGTGTTCAGATGGGTTTCGTATCATTTTTTTAATGCTGAAAGATAACCTTGAGATCCTATGAAATATTGAACAGAAAACTCTGAGGGCAAGTCAAAAAGCAGCCAGCATCATTAGGCAGCTTACCCTCTTCTAACCAAGGTTATAACTGTGGCTTAAAAAGTAAGAAATTTTGCCAATGATTTATTTATTTACTGCTACAGGCACATCAATGATTCTTCCTGCTAACCCACCTCTCATCAAGGTTGGATGATTTAAGAGGTCTTATGGCATGGTAGATGGGCTTTGGGCTCTTTTCCTGGTTCTGCCACTTACTTGCTGGATGACCTCAAACCTGTCAATTACCTTTGGATTCAATTTCCTCTGGTGAACAAATGGAGATGGTCATAATCCACAGACTCTTGTGCTAAAAGGATGAGAGCCCCAATTAGAGCACCCAGCATAGCATCAGGAACACAGGCAGATGCTCCAGACACATCTGTTTGCTTTCTTTTCAATGAATTAACTGTCTTTGGCAAAACCAATTTGTTATTTGGGTATAAAATAAGGTAATTTCACTACTTTTTGCTCAAAGTATTCTTGAGCTAATAAATTCCATCAACTTTAGTCACCCCAGTGCTAGGCTAAAAGTGAAGTACTACCCTGAATCTTGTTTTCCTCCCATCCTACATCCAATCTACCAGCAAGACCTGTTGTTATACCCCAATAAATATCTCAATATGACAACCTCCCCCTTCCTCCTACTTTCCTGTCCATTTCATCACCATCTCTCAGTTGGATATTTCCACAGCCTTCCCTCTCATCTCCCTACAACCTCCATACAGAAACCAGAGTGACATTTTCTGAAGTGCCAATAAGTCCATATCACTTCTGCTAAAATCCTCCCATACCTTCCAATGATATTAATAAAATAATGATATAATTTATTGAGCACTTACTATAGTTAAGGGGCACAGGTCTAAGCACTTGCACATATTAAATTATTTAATTTAAAATTACTGCCCAGTGTCCATCAACAGATGCTCAGGTTAAGAAAATATAGTAAATGGATGTGTGTGTATAAAATGGAGTAGCATTCAACCATGAAAAAGAAGAAAATCCTGACATTTGCTAAAACATGGATAAAACTGGAGGGCATTTTGCTAAATGGAATAAACCAGACACAGAAAGACAAATAATCACACTTATATGTGGAATCTAAAGAGGAAAAACTCATAGAAACAGAATATAGAATGTTTGCACCTAAGAGTTCAATGCAGGGGAAAGAGGAAAGGGAAAAAAATGGTCAAAAGGTACAAACTTCCCTTTAGAATTCTGATGCATAAGTTCTGGATCTAATGTATAGTGTGGTGGCTATCCTATCTAATAAAAGAGTGATATGCAAATTAACCATCACTACGTGACAAAAATGGCGGCACCCATAGCGGTGGGGCAGGACGCTGGCGGCATTACCCTGGCAACGGGAGCCCAGCAGGCAATCAGACTGCAGGCAGCACCTAGCAGGGCCTGCTGGGAGATCACCATGATGACCCCCTGAACAGACAAGTGGGGGCTGCAGGCAGCGCCCAGCAGGGCCAGCTGGGCAATGGCTGTGGAGGAGGAGGAGCCAGCGATGGTGACCCTGCAGGCGGCGGCCAGCCGGGGCGGTGGCTGCGAACGAGGGGATGAGGGGATGCAAGCCATTGGGGACCCCACAGGTGGCGCCTAGGAGGGCCTGCTTGTCCATCCCCATGGTGTGAAGCAGACAGGCCAAGCAGAGAGCAGAGAACCACGTGGAGTGGGCCCAAGCCATCAGTAGCACATCTCCTGAGGGCTCCTGAATTGGATAGGGTGCAGGTCCAGCTGAGAGACCTCCCCACCCGCCCTCCTCCTCCTACTCGTGCACGAATTTTGTGCACTGGGCCCCTACTAGTTAATAATACTGTATTGCATACTTGAAATCTTCTAAGAGAGTAGATCTTAAGTGCTCTCACCACACACACACACACACACACACACACACACACACACAAATGGAAACTATGTGAAATGATAGATGCATTAATTAGCTTGATTGTGATCATCATTTCACAATGTGTATGTATGTTAAATCATCACATTGCCTACTTTTAAAAAAACCATCATGCTTTACAACCTAAATATATACAATTTTTATTTGTCAATAAAGCCTCAAAAAGCTGGGTTAAAATAAAATAAAACTATACAAGATAGGTACTGTCATATCCCCCCTTCCTTTACATATAAAGGCCATACAATTAGTGGCAGGAGCCAGTATAATGCATAAACCCCTGTCTCTTTCTAAGAGACCTATCCCCACTGCTGTCTGCTTCTTCACTTTACCTCCTAACACTTTCCCTTCCCCCTTGTTCCCCAAGCTCTAGCCACTCTGGCTTCATCTTTAATCCTTCAAATGTACGACAGCTCAATTCTTTCTCAGGTTCAAAGACTCTTCATTCAGGCTCTGCTCAAAAGTCAGCCTCGTGGAGAAGCCACCCTTGACCACGCTGATGGGTGAAATGGATGTGAACACTCTTTATCATCATAACCACCACCATCTCATGAGTCCAGAAGGGCATTCCTTGAGGACCTCTTATTGTTTTTGCTGAGGTTTTAAAAACACGGAGAAGATATTAACTCCAGGAGTGTTATGATTTATCACATAGTATATCAGGTAGTTCATAAATCCCCTTGCTTGCTTCTGAGTTTGATTCTGAACAGAAAAGAGTGGAAAGTCTATGGAGCATTTTTGAAAATTGCTTCTTAAAACCCTGGAAGTTTTTTTGGCCCCTCAGTGAATGAACAGCTCTCTAAAAAACTCTGAAGGCTGAAAACCGGCTATACTGAAAACATTCTCTCACAATAAGGGCTTATATTAACTTTTCAAAAAATATTTGTGTTTCTTCAAATAGTCCTACGGTTCTTTTTTTCAAAGCAATTCAATTTGGGGGGAACATTATTACAATCTGCTGCTTCATGCCAAAGAAAGCTTTTCATTGGCCTCTCTCGTGTTTCTGGCTTTCTTTCTCCAGCTGTTATATCAGATATAATCATCCAAAACTGCGATTTGTCATCTCCGTCAAATTTGGTTTCTAATTCTCAATGTTGCAGTTTATATGAAAACATTTATGGATTAAAACTCAGAGTAAAATGAAGATTTCACAAAATAGGGACAAGGTTAATATTCCTCGAAAGGTTGAATTACAAGCAAACCTGAACAAACAGTGGAGTTATCCCAGATGTTAGACCTGCAGCGCTGCGGGCTCTACTGAAATGTGGGGGACCTGAAGCCATCCACGCTGCCAAGGCAGCCTGGGGATTTGGTTCCCTCCTACAAGTAACTGAAAGACTGAAAGCTCCTCGTGTATAAAAGTAAGTTCTCAGATCACTTGACCTGTCAATCTAAGCAGAAAGATCACCTTCAGGTCCTTGATTGAAGTTGATTGAATGGTTATTATATTCTTCCAACTGACAATCACTGCCCATGGCAGCAACATACTGATCAAAATAGCAACCATTTATTGAGTGATTACTATGTACTAGGCAGTGTTAGGCTGTGCTATGTGCAGGCACTGTGCTAGGCAATTTGCATACCTTATTTTATTGAATAAATGTCTGTTGAGGAAATCGAGGTTCTTTTAGAATTGATTATAGATCAACATTTTTGTAGGAAAAAATGGTCCAGGAGTTAGCAGTTTCATGCAGTCCATTCTAATACTTGTTCTGTATCTCCAACTGACTCAGTCCAATGCTTATCACACACAGTAAAGTTCAGTAAACTCTTAGTTATTAACTAGAGGCCCGGTGCACAAATTCATGCATGGGTGGGTTCCTGGGCCTGGCCAGCAATCAGGGCTGATCGGGGCCACAGGAGGTTGGCCAGCCACCCTGATCAGGACTGATGGGGCTGGCCAGCTGGGCGTGGGGGGGGGAGGGGAACCGTGGGAGGTTCAGCCAGCCAGGGGGACTGGGGGAGGTTGGCCGGCTGGCATGGGAGGGTCTGTGGGAGTTTGCCTGTGGGAGTGCACTGACCATCAGGGGGCAGCTCCTGTGTTGAGTGTCTGCCTCCTGGTGGTCAGTGCACATCATAGCGATTGGTCGTTTGGTCGCTTGGGCTTTTATATATAGAGACAGTGTTACATAGAAAGAGCTTAGGTGTGAGCATGGGGGGAGCAACAGTATTTCAAATAAGATTCAATCCAGCCACCTCTTCTGTGTTGATCTCAGACACACAGGTTTCATGTGAACTGTCTCAGGCCACCCACCTGCCTGCACCCCCCAAAGTTTACATAGTAAAACAGTGAAACTTGCCTGTGTGCTCCCCCTCAGTGTAACTACAGAGAGCTATGGGATATTGCTAGTATAAATGCAATTTCAATTCTTCCACCTACCTCCAGGCAACCTGCTTTTCCTCTCCTGAATGTCACCATAAAAGGCATTTTGTGGTTAAATAGCTACAAAGGATAACCCCAGGAGCATTGAATTTCATGCCAGGATTAACCCTAAACGCTGCATTCTAGAACTAACGTGTATATCAATTAGTAATTTTTATCATTCTTTAGGTGTGAAATGAGGTCACTAGAAATGAGTGACGAGACAAAGATTCTACTCCTAAACAAGTTGGGAGGAACAAATGCTCAAAAGCCCCAAATGAAACCTTAGAGATTTAAACTAAATATGAACAGGAAAGAAAGTAAAGCTGTTCGAACAAGGGGTTATGAAGTTGTTCCATTTTAAAACATTGCCTGAAAGAATCTTTGCCCAGTCCCTTCTCACCAAGGTCTCCAACCAAGAAACAAAATCAAGCAAAACCAAAACATGCCAGAATCAAGAGGTTCTATTTCACTCAATAGATAAATTTAAAACAAAACCAGTAGCTAAAAACAGAGTATATTTCCATGCCTCTCACCATCCATTTTAATAATTATAACTCAGAATCCTAAGAGACCCAGGGTATAGCCTAGATTTGGTATGCTTTGAATGAGGAATGATTTTCCATTTGGAGTGAGGGGTGTTCAGAATGTCCCTAAGCCGATCTTTCTAACCTGCTTGTCATGGAACTAATAGACAGCAAACATGTGCTTGCCAGCTGTGAACAGGAACCAGCTGATTTATCTACAGACATCAGACACCCACTTGCCCCACCTTGGACTGCAGACTACTGGGGAGGGAGGGGGAGGGAGGGGAAAGGAAAGAAGGGAAAGGGATGTGAGGGAAGAGGAGGGGAGGGAAGGGTTGGATTGGTGAGAGGAGGGAAAGGAGCACTTTTTAGAAGCTGGAGGCAAGGAAGTTCATGTAGGGGCCCCCTGTGGCCCACTTATGTTCCTACCTCTTTTCTTCCCTGCCCTGCCCTGCCCTACCCCCTTTTATCTTCATGGCTTAACCGACGAAACTAATATCTTCCATGTTTTTATGCACTGGAATACCAAACGGGACATGTGTGTTAAAGCCCAATGACAGCAATATACATGACCACTTGGTATTATCTCAATTTTGCAAAATAAAAATGAAGCAGTCGTGGCATAAATCTATGTAGAAATGCGATACAGTTTGAAAACTGGCCACGTGTGCATTGAGTGGTACCCAAATGCCCCATTCTTCTACAAGGAGAGTGGCCATTCCCAATCCAAACAGGATTCAAGATAGTGCCAGTGAGATCATAGTCTCCACCAAACAGATACAGAGCTGAAGCCACGTGGGCAGCGATCAGGGTGGGGAAGACCATGCCCTCTTTGGCCAAGTACCCTTCCTTGTGAGACTGAAGTGGCACAGCAGCAATGGGGATGTAGCGGTCCTGCACAGGGGTTCTTATTGGAGCAGCTGTCTGGAGGGAAAGCCTGCTCACGCCTCCTCTGCTTTATAGCTTCTGCAGTTCCTCAGCCATCACCTCTGAGCACCAGAAGAAATCTTGCAAAAGACCATTGGGCTCTTGCCCTTTTCTGCCAGCCAAACTGTATCCTGTACCCCATCCCATCCCTCAAATGGACAAGAAGTGAACATTTCATCTTAGTGTCCTCCAGACTGAAGCAATAAAGTTACGGCCTCTTCTAACAGTCATCAGAGACTGATGATGTGAAGAGCATAGGCTTCGAAGTCCCAATAACTCAGTTTTAAATGCTGGTTTGCCCCTTGCCTTTGCAAGCTGCTGAACTTCCCTGCGCCTAATTTCTCCTCTGTAAGGGGGATAATAACGGAATCTGTTAGGGTTGTTGTAAGGATTAAATGGGTTAATCTAGTTAAAGAATTTAGAACAGTCCCTGGTATATAGTGAGCAATAATAAATGTTAGCTACAGTTGTCGTCGTCGTCGTCGTCATCATCATCATCATCATCATCATCATCATCATCCCAGCACCCGTTTTTAAAGACGTGGAAAAAATCTGGTCTCCTAAAGTTTACAACCTGGGGTGAAGATTAAGTTGACACCAAACACGAGAAAATAAAACCGGCCCGAATTAAGTCAAGCATGGATTGGGTGACACAGACCATGTACTTTCTTTAGGGGTCTAGATAAGGAGAGAAAGCAGAGCAGGAAGAGCTGGGGAAGGTTCAAGGAGGAGGGAGGGCAGCCTGAGACCTTGCAAAATGGCAGCGTTTTGATTGTTAGGAGAGAAAAAACAGGGAGATTGTAGAATTCATTTCCTTTAAAGATTCTTGGTGAGGGGCTCCTGTTGTTTATAAGGGGTGAGAAATGTTTGCAAAGCTCTTCTCTCAATTACCTCCCTGGAAAAAAAAATTAATTACGGTAAAACTGTACATTTAACATGGGCCCAACTGCAAAGAACCAGGGAAAATTCCCACAAAAGCAGACCCTCCCCCCCTCAGCTAGTCAACACTGTAAATAGAACTGCCATGTTATTATTGAAAAGAGTGGTAGCTCCCATGCAAACTACGTATTTGATTAGGACCTGAACTCTGCTGAACCGTGAATTCAAAATAATTTAGGTGATACATATAAATTTAATTTCCTTGTTCAAAAACTCCACATCTGAGACGATGCCCTCACAGGCAGAGCTCTCACCGAGGTCCACAAAATGAGTCTCCTTCTAACTCGTCTATACTGTGTGGAAATAATCTTCAAGGAAAGGAATAAACCTATTTTAAAAACAGCTGAGTCCTTTAGATCATATACCCTAACCAATTTATGGAGATAAGTGGAATTTGGTATTAAAGAAACTTTTTCCCACTCCAGAAAATGTAAAGCCAGCTACAAAATAGAAAGAAAGAAAAATACAAAGGAATTAAGAATAAAAGCAGCACAGCCCTACCTAGTTTGGCTCAGTGGATAGAAAGTCAGCCTGTGGACTGAAGGGTCCCAGGTTTGATTCTAGTCAAGGGCACATGCTAAGGTTGCAGGCTCAATCCCCAGTGGGAGCATGCAGGAGGCAATCAATTACTCTCTCCCATCATTGATATTTCTATCTCTCTGTCCCTCTCTCCCTTCTTCTCTGAAGTCAATAAAAATATATATTTTAAAAAGAATAAAGCAGCACAGAAAGAAAAACAAAAAAATACAATTCAAGGACAGCTAAAGAACCTGTGGCTTATTGTCCGTTCCTGCCTTACCTCCATCACCCCCATGTTCCCACTGACCCAAAGCAACTGTATATAATAACATCACACAGTAGATGAACCCAGGGAAAAAGCAACCGCTGAAGAAAACAGAATTCATTTCTACCATCTGGAATCAGAGAAGGCATAGTTTTCTATGGAAACAAATTCCTCTCTTTCTACGGTGAAGCAGTGTCCACTGTTGGCTATCTTTGCAGCACTGGATACTATTTCAGTAACTCTCACATTAACCCTGAGCTAATTACCAGGACAGATGAAAAAAATAACAAAGGAGAAAGAGCAAGAAAAGGAAAACAAAATAACACTGTGAGTGATTGCTTGTGCTCTATTAATATAAATGAATATAAAATACTTTTTAAAAAAATGCATTAGGCAGATATTGGCTTATGATGGGGTCAATATCACGATTTATTTAACTCTGGGGACAATAAATCTTGATATTGACTAAAAATATAAGTCAATATGTGTACTGTTGTGTGTATTCTATTACAAAAATAGGTTTTTAACTTTAATGGCCCGTTTTGCAAAGTGTAAAAATAAAAGAACTCTCTCAAAGGCCCTCAAATCACAGCAACACCAGCATTTGCTGAGAATGGACTGCATGGCCCACCATCTCAGCATCACTTATCACTGGCCAGTCCGTCCATTTATACGGGAGATTGAAGTGCTGATCCTGATTCTTCACCCCACCTGTGTGCACTACCTTTGATGTTCATTCTACACAAAGCAGAGGCCATTACTTGACTTACAGCTTAGCTTGTGATACTTTAGCTAATGAAACGAGAGCAAAATTGAGAATTTTCCCGTTCCCAGACTACTCTTTAATAGACATCTTATATTCTGCTTATTTTCTTGTGAATCTATCATCACAATTCAAATAGCTTCCCTTCAAGTAGATGCTATCCCTTCAATGTGAACCCTCAAATAAGTCCACATAGAGAAGACCAGAGTCCATGACACAAGGAGCATCCAAACCCAGCTGGACCTACAACTGGAAGCAGAGGCTCCTATTCAAGCTCAGTCTCTCAAGTCAATCCACAGATATGTGCAAATGCATCTGAGATCTGGTGGTTGTTTGTTATGCAGCCGTAACAGACTAACACAGTTAGCACTCACTAAGGCATCATTATTCAGAGATTCCTTACTTCTTTGTGGAATCTTCAAAGAAAGTTGGAGATATATGTCCTGACTCTAAGGAACTCAGAGTATATTAGGGGAAACAGAACATCCACATGATGGACTGTCTCCCTTAGTGTATGTTCCATGTAACCTTAGACAATTGTCATACATCCCTCCATTCCCATAGCCAGGTGTACTAATTTCTTCAGATCCACACATAACCAGAAGTTGAACTCAGCCCCCTTAACAGTTTCTAATAAAAATACAACCACTCCAAGCATTGGAGATGTTTGAGGCATTTTTTCTGTAGATCAGGAAGATTACAAAATAGAAAGAAAGAAGGGTCTGTACAGGATTGCACACAGCATTCTACTATAATCTATATTGAATGTTTTATTTTCCCCAAACCCCTCCTCAGTTATATCATAATAGGATTTCTCTCTTTTTCCTCTTTTCTGACCCCATGGCCAGCCTCCTTTCTCCTTCCAGATTATTCTCAAGAGCTTCAAGCTCCTCTGCCCATTTACTATGCAGAAAAATTCAACTATGCTCCAGCTTATACCCCTGAACTCGTGTTACCCAGCTCATTCTGTTATTAGCAAACAGTAAACCCTTCAACAAACAGCATTACCCTCTTTAGCAAGAAGTTCAACTATTTGAGAAGATTCTTTGGTGTCTCGAGCCCCACCTCAAGTGGCTGATCAAAGTCCTTTGTTTTGGGGGGCAGGGGAGGGGAAACATATAAAACCCTCCAAAGTCATTTTGATGACTTAAATTGTCTTTATATCATTACAATAATGCATTAAAATTTTTCAATAAGTGTTTATTGAACAAGGTACTGTTCTAAAAGCTTAGTATAGCAGTGAACAAAAGAGAGAAACTCCTTGACCTCATGAAGTATACTCCTGAGTGCTGAAAACAGACACTTACTGGTTAAACTCACAGATGAAGTCTTGTCAGACAGCGGTAAGTACTGTGACAAAAATCAGCCCAGGGTAACTGCGACTGGACCTGAATCTAAATATCTGATGGCTCACTTCATTCATCCATCCAGCAGGTATTTATTTTGTACCTGCTATAGGGAAAGAACAGTGTTTAGCTGCTGAGGGGCACAGAGAATCATGAGGATACTCTCCTCAAGGAGACATAGTCACAGCAAAGAGATAAGATATACATTTTTTTTAAAAAAGATAATTTATAATTAAAGATAGGAAATAATATGTGCTGTGTAGATAGAATGCAAGGAATTTTGAAAAAATAAAAAAACCCACACCATCAGACATCAACAGGTGGTTTTTTATTGTAAACTTTAAATACAAATTTTTCTAAAAAATCTAAGGTAATTTTATCAAAAGTAAAGGGATTGTTCCACCTCAAATTTCCAGATACTTTTATATCCTCTTATATCCAGTATATGCCAAATGTAACAATTATATGTGAAACCAACAATCTATGTTTTATGTCCAAATCTTGATATATAAAGAAAAGTAAACAACTTCCATACCCTTGTTCTCTCTCCTCTTGTTTATTGAATGTCATGAGAATGGCAGATAATTAAGTAAAATCACATTTTTCTGCCCTTGTTTTTAAAATTATTCTCACAACATAAATCTCTACAGTTGGGAGCACAGAATACACCTTGGATTGGGGATTCTGTCGATGTGGGGTGATAACTTCTGAGAAGTCAGAGAATGTTCACATGTTAGCTGGTGGTAGCCATTCATGTTCACCTCCGTCTGTACCCTTTTCAGAAAGGGTTCTCCCTGCAGAATGGATTTGGAGTATATAGGTTATAGATGAAGAGTGGGTTTGAGGAATATGACAGACACTGCTAATTATCTGACGACATCCATTTTCCCAGTTTTTACTTAGTAATAAAACTTTAGAATTTTATTTATCCATGGCTATCCAACAAAATAGCACATTCCCAGACATTCTTGCAGCTGAGTTTGGCCATATTAACTATGTTCTGCTAATAACGATAGGTGAACAGAAGTCATATATCCTAATTCCAGGATGTGCTCTTAAGAAAAATCGGCATGCACTCTTCCTGTTTTTTCCTCCTTGCCCATTATCATAGGATGGAAATGGCACAAGCTTTGCACCCAGAGATGGAAACCACATATTGAGGATGGCAAAGGTACCCTACCAAATCCTAGATCTCGTACCATTGTGCTAGAGAGAAATATATCTTTATCATAGTTGAGCCATTATACTTAGGCATCTCTTTGATACAGCAGCTTACTTAATACCCCAAGTAATACAGGAGAGAGAACAATATGAGCCCATTAAACCCAGCAAAATCACTAGCCCAAATGAGCATGTTCTTGTGCAGGTTTGGGAAAGTAGTACTATCAATGGGAAAAATATTTTGCCCAAGACTGGACTTCGCATTAATCATCTGGCTATTTTCCCCATTGGACATGGCCATATACTCACAATTTCCACAAAGGATTTGATATTGCTTATGCTATGTGGTCACTGACATAGTCCTTTCCTGAACAGAGGGACCAAGTCATTCAGAGCATTGAATGGGAAAAGCTGTAATTCCAAGCAGCCAGGACATGAGTTTTTAGAGATTTTAATAAAGTAGAAACCTCTCTGTTGCTTTTGAGCTATCAATTTTAATGCTTCTTGAGTTTCTTAGCTGATATGCTCATCCCATCTTGTTTCCTAATACAGAAGAGAAGTTGTTTTCTAAGCTGTAGCTTCACAAAAACTATTTCCCCTTAGATGATGGAGAAAGTATCAGAGAGCAACACAGATTTTTTTCTTGAACTTGGGCCTTCTATGGAGGAATCTAAGAAATAGAGGATTTTCAGATTTAATTATTGAAATTGCCCAGATGTTTTACTTAGAAATCTGAACAAAGATTTATTGCAAGAAATATTTTAATTAGGGCTGGGGTAAATATTTAAAAAATAAGAGACTTCCTGAAATCTGAGGTCAGGAAATGGAGTAGAAGTGGGAGGTAGGAGAAGTGGGAATTGGACATAATGAGTGATTCTAGATTCAGGTGGTTCTCAGGACCCCCTCAATAGATACACTTGGGCCTCCATTCTACTCTTAACTATTAACTTGATTCAGCTACTCCCACAGGAGTGCCATTGTGTTTTGTCCTGCCATCAACCACTTGAGTTCTCAATATCCAAATTCCTAATGCCTTTTGACAAAGACCAAGGGTACAGGCAGTCCCCACAGAAGGTGAACTAAGGGAGAACCATGAATCCCAAAACAATCCCACCACCCCAGTGTTTGGGGGACAACACGATGCCTGGAATTTTCAGGATAAGTTGGGAGCAGAGTCCTGAATTCTTGATCTTGTTTCTAGCACTGATAAATGTCTTTGGTCAAGGTCATCTATGCTAAGAGATCTTAACTCATCTATTTATTCATTCAAACATTCACTTAATAAACATTTATGAGCACTTGCTCTGTGCCACAGACTAGGAAAACAGAAGTTGAATAAAAATGAATCTTTCTACTTAAGAAGCTCACAGGCAAACACATAAACAATTACTTCCCAGAGAGTGGAAATATTTGAGAAAATTGGGAAAGGAAAGTCACATGTAACTCAAAACACAAATTTAAAAATAACTAGTTGGAATACGGTTTAAAATGGTTTTAATGTAAACTGATGTTTAAACTAAAATTTGAACTCATTTACATAATGAAACTTATTTGCATGAAACCATCACATTTCTTAAAGAGGTCAGCCAACAGTTGATAAAATGCACAAGTATGATCCTGACTTTGCTACATAACCTCTCCTTATTGTAGATAATATCTGTCATCCACCCAGTATGTCACTGTTGCATTTAAGGGTCCCAAATGCTGGTTTTTTATTCCTCAACCTCTATTTAATATCGCTGTATACTGTAAAAGATGAATTAAGGATACCTTCAGTTCCGAGAGTGTGAAAGAAATATTTTTCTTGTCCATCAGAAATCAATGCATGCATTCTTTTTGCCCACTAACTACCATGGTTCTAAACCAACATTGCATTATCAAGGTTGTTATAATAATATCATTCTCACGGTTTTGATATTTCAATTTCAGTCAACTTCATGGATTCACTGAGGATGCAAAAGAAATTACTTTATCTTTATTCTTAAAACCTTAAACCACACCAATGCAAACCCGGATGACCCAAAATAGACATCATACAGAGGATAAAGCATGTGCTTAGTACATTTCCAGAACAAAGATGGAAATGGCCAGTGCCATGGGGAAGGTGGGATTAGATGGGGCACTGTGGGGAGGAGATAGTAAGTGTTGAGGAAAAGCTTCACAGAAGTAACTCTTAAGATGTAACTAGGATTGAAAACGAATGAGACACTATGCTTTCATAAAGCCATGGTAGGTAGGGTATAGGATTCCTTAACTGCCCTACAAATTCAGGCTCTTACAGAGAAGCGACGGTGTTCACACAGCAATCAATATACAGTCACTGACTCTGTGCCTACCATCTGATAAGCAAACGGGATGTGTCCTGCTCTCAAGGAGTATCCAAAACAAGGTAATTATTTCCAAAAACTTCCCCTCCAACCTGTTATCTCTCAAAAATACCTAAAAGCATTAAAATTACAGATGGGCCTTCAACAAATCCAAAGTTCCTTCCAGCCAACTTTTATTGCCTTGCTTTAATAACAGAATAGAACGTGATCCATAAAAGCAGCACCTTTCAGCCACACTTCAACTTAGTCCTCACCTTTTAAGAAAAACTGTAAGTCAAAATAGTGTTGGTTCCTTTTAAAGAACATAATTACAAAACATAGCCCAAACAAAATGTTTCCCAAATAACTACGAAAACAATGACAAAGCCCATCCTTTAATAAAACTTTTTCTCATTAGAAGGCCACCACTGCTGATGATTAGTCATCACTAACTTAAACGGCCTTGCAGAGCATTTCACTTCCTGTACCTGTGAACAGACACAGTGTGAAAAGAAACACAATATAACAGCTTATTTATTCCTCCTAATGACGTGGGCATTAGAAGTAGTGAAGAAAAGCCCATTTTTTTTATTATCTTTTCTCTTTTTTTCCCCCTTTTCCTCCCTGATAACCTTTAAAGACTTCCCTTAGAACTAATATGGGACTCATCACTTGATGATGAATTTGCATGTCGCTCGGCAGCCAGTGTAGCAGCCCTCAGATTAGGGACATTCCGCTGCACACTAAAAGGCACAAAGAACGAGAAGTGCATTTCCATCTGCCCTTCCTTTCCAGTCAGTGCATTCCCAGCCGTGTCTATTGATGAGCACTTGGAACAATACCAAAATGCAGTGTAAGATCAATCCTGCTGTTTACTTCGCTGAGCTAAAGGAACAAAGAACAGAAGAAAGGCCTTAAACCCAGCCGTCGTAAAAGAGCAGGATGAAGGATAAAAAATGGATCTGATGAGCAGTTGCACAGAGTAAACATATTTGGAGAAGCAGCAGCCCCAGCTGAGAGAAAACCAATGATGATTTGTGTTTTGTACTGTATCTTCGGGGGATAAAAGCACTTCTATCAGATAACATCGGAGGCAAACTTGAAACGCTATGGTACAGGGCTATGTTCCCTGCCAGGGAAAGAATAAAAATTCCCATAATTGCTGAGGAGTGTTAAATATCTGATTGTGCATGCCTCTGTCCTCCCATGGTGAGGCAACTCAACCAGGTCCTCTTTTTAACTCTACCAGCCCTGCTAACCCAACAGTTGGCTGGGCCCCGCTGTCAACAAAGCAATAGGACACCAGGTTTAAGTGGGTGATTGTAATGTGTAATTGCAATTTGTGGGATTCTTTGTCTTTACACCTTTTAGAAGGTATTTCAAATGAGAAGCCCAGCAACCTCACTGCTGTGAAAAGAAGAGTTGCAGAGAAAGGGGGTGGACCAGATGAGAATGGAGAAGCCGAGTTAGTGTTCAAATGCAAGTATTTTGAGAAAGAGAAAGAGAAGGAAGGATTGCAAGGCCATTATAGCAAAGGTGGGAATTTTCTCTTTCTGAATAAAGAGCAGATGCAACATATTGTTTCACCACGTGGTGAAACCACATGACACTGATGAACCGCAATGAAGAGCCACCCCAGGTAAAAGGTATTTGGGAGGCAAAGGCCAGAAATACACAGGCAAAACTGGGCACATCCCACCTGGGTGACCTCCTCAATTCTCCTCCCAGGGCTAGATCCAACTCATCTCTTAGCCTCAAAACTCAAGTGTGGCCTTAGACAAACAGCAGCAGCACCACCTGGGAACTGATTAGAAATGCAAAATCTCAGGCCCCACTCCAGACCTGCTGAAACCAAAACTCAGGAGGTAGGGCCCAGGAAGAGTTCAGAAGCGGCAGCCTTAGATTATCCTGAAGAAAATGTCCTGACTCCAGCTCCCAGCAAATCCCCTCTTCTCTGAATCCTGTTCCTTATTTTTCTGCCAATCACAGGCAGAAAAAAAATATAGAGGAGATCCAACAAACATATGTTGATATGCTTTGGCCTTGTTGCTGTTTCATGTGTATTTATGTGTCCTGAATCACCCATCAGGTGTCAGATTCTTTGAGAACAGTGAAATAACAGCTTATTTATTCCCTTAGTCTTCTTTGAACCGTTAGTGCCTAGTACATATTGGCACTTGTTCATTGTTAAAGGGTTGATCTGGGCACTCACCTTCTTGTTTCTATTGGGGGATATAATCAGTGGTTTTGAGTAGATTCTTCATTGGCAATGAAAGGTGAGCATTTCCATACTTCAGCTACTTTGACAAAACAACATAGTAGCCTAAAGGGAAAGCAACTGGATTCTCTATCTTCAAGTGGCTCAGTTTCCCCCAATTGCAAAGCAAGCATGGAAAAAAAATCATAAATGCATAAGCAAATAATTTGTAGAGATATTAAAAATTAACTGCAAAAATATTTACCTTTGGAGGGGCAAGTCCTGAGTGGATACAATGTAGGATATCTGTGAATTTGCGAAAATTCAAATACACCCTTTTAACTTGGCTTTTTATGAGCAAATCTATTACTAAATTCTAAGCATCACATGGAGGCAATCTAAATTAATCCTCAACCAACTAAGCAAGCTAGATATAAATTTACTCTAAAGTACATTAAGGAAACTGAGGCCCAGAGAAATTAGAAGATTTGCTCAAAGCCGCCAAGTTATGCAGCAGAGCACAGATTCTAAGGTAGACTCCAGAGCCCACACCTGTTCTTTAACATCCCACTACAGAAGAGAAAAAAGAGAAATTAAATAATGCATCGAAATGCAACCTGAAGGTCTTTCTGTACACACACAGGAAGTGGAAATGCATGCAACTGTCGGCACCAGGGTTTTATCAGCCAGAAGACAGATACCCTCAATGTAATTACATAGATAAGTGAAAGAAATATCACAGCACAAAACCACGTCTACATAATATCAAATAGCTGGATTTCTTAAATGAAAATATTCCACCAAAAATCTAGATGTTTAAACAGTAGGTCCTTGAGTTTTTCACTTTTCCTAAAATGTTTGGGAGACACACAGACATAACTTAAAAGTCCAAAATTTCTGAAAGAGAACTGCCTCCAAAGAACACATTAACAAAAAAAACACATCAAGAATCAAAACTGTTCCTTAGCATTCATATTATCTGAGCATGGAAAACACACTAGACACCATATAGAACATTAAGGGAGACTCAATTTCAATAGACAGGGTCATAATATAAATTAGAATGACACAATCTAAATTAAATAGACACAGTCTAAATTAGATAAACATCATCATCAGAGTTCTGACTCCTTCCCAGTAGAGATTGTGGGAGAATAAGCAGAGTTTCTGATACACAGAAAGGTCTGCATTTCCCAAGTTGATAGGTCATTATGTTTAATTTTATTATACACCCACTGTGACCAAATACTGCTCTGGTATTTTTCTGAGTCTAGCATAAGGTGGAACAGAGTTATTAAAGATGAGAATCATACAGTCTGTCAATCTATTTCATAAGAATCATAATTTTGAAGGGACTTCGTTTGGCTAAAAAGTCCTATTTATCATCCAGTTAGCTACAAAAGGCAGAACTTCCTACCTTTCTTCTTGAACTCTGTGTTCTTCCATCA
Source organism: Murina feae (assembly GCA_004026665.1). Taxonomy (NCBI): domain Eukaryota; kingdom Metazoa; phylum Chordata; class Mammalia; order Chiroptera; family Vespertilionidae; genus Murina; species Murina feae. The sequence continues at coordinate 18,490 of PVJC01010126.1, forward strand.
AAAAGTGAGCCCAGTGCAGATTGAAAAGTACCCTGAGTGTATTCTTCTCAGAATCAGGAGAGTGTGGCTGCCTGAACCCCAGACATCACCTAAACTGGCTTTGGGAATAAAAATAAGACAATGTACTGAAAGTGCATAGTTCTCCAACACTGCTTTTTCCTTCTTAGCTATCAAAGCCTCTGAACAGGCTCTTCCATAAAGGTCTAAGGTGCAGATTGGTTAGCTGGCTCATTCAAAGTTAAATACTAAATTTGTGCAGAAGCAAGACTAAGATAAGGTCTCTGGACACCTGACCAACTGTTCTTTCCTCCACCTGCCCTGAAAGTATATTCCCTTCTAGCAGCACTGGCTAAAGAAAATATAATGCAAGCACAAATGTGAGCCACATATGTCATTTTAAATTTTCTAATAGCCATAATTTTAAAAATAAAAAATTAGTTTTAATAACAGATGTTACCTAACCCAGTATAACCATCATTTCAACAAGTAATCAATAGAAACATTATTAATGAAACAAGAGTCCTGGTGCATGAAATCCATGCATAGAGTAGGAGGGTGGGGTCCTTCAGCCCAGCCTGCACCCTTCGCAATCTGGGACCTTTCAGGGGATGCCCGACTGCAGATTCATGAGCCTAAACCAGCAGTCAGACATCCCTCTCGCTATGCAGGACGCTGCATGCACCAGTGACCATACTTTTCATACAGGTAAAAGGCATTTTGCTGTTGTATGGGCAGCTACATTTTTTTTGCCCGATTATAAAAAGTAGTACATAACATGATCCTTCTGAGGCAGTCGTACCATTTTCCCCATCTTACGGGTGACAAAACCAGAAGCAGAGAGAAGTTAAGTAATTGGCTTTGTCACACAGTTCTAAGTGTCAGAATCAGGGCTGACCACAAAATGTGCAAGCCAGAGTCCATGCATGTCATCGCTGCACCATCCTGTTTTTTCAGTGTTAGAGTAGCCTGTCCAGGTTTTAATTTTTAAATCTAAGAGACTATTCCAAATATATAGGGTAGGGTCCCTACTCCTGGCTGGTGATCAGAGCCAATCTGTGGTGCCCCCCGCTTGCCAGCCCTACCACTCACCAACCAGTTGTTCTGCAGATAGTTCTGCCGTTCAGTCAATTTGCATATTAGGGTTTTATATAGATATTTTATATTCTTTTATTCATATGAAATGTTCAAAATCTAGAGTGTATTTCACATTTTCAGCACATCCCAATTTGGACCAGCTCCATTCCAAGAGGTCAAGGGCTACATATGGCCACCTTATTGGGCAACACAGCATGATGGTGTCTACTTAAAATATGTTAACAGTAAAGCCCTCCAAGTCCAACCCTGGATCAGAGAGCTACTTTTACAATCAGAGCTGTTGAACTGAGACCCACACAGCTCCACTGGGAAGTGTTAGAAAGATTCCTATGCAGCCTCCAACCCTAACAAGACTCTTATCCCTGATATAAAGGCTGAGAAGCCTATTAACCTCTCTTCTCCCTATAGTGTCCAGTAGAGCAGCATCTTCACACAGCTACCTGGCAAGACTTTAAGGGAGCACTGTAGCAGGGAACTGCATCATAGTCTCTTGCAGGTTATTATTTTATTAAGAAAAATAAAGAAAGCATATTCAGTTTTCAATAAATATATATCGAGTAATAACTCTGTGACAACTATGAGCATGAAGATATAGCAGTAAACAAATTTGATGGGCAGCCTGGTGAAGCTTGCCTTCTAATGGGGATGACCTGAGAAATAAATAAACACACATACAAAACAATGATTACAATCTATGAATATGCCTACAAAGGAAATAAACAGGATAAAGAGAAAATGGCATCTAGTGAATGTCCACTACATGCCAGGCTCTGCACTAGTCTCCTTTACCTGTGTTAGCATACATCATGGCCATTACTGATCAGTGCTTAAAACATATCAGAAAATATTGTAGGCTACTTATTTCTATTACCTCTTATCCTCACAAAAATTTTGCATGTTAAATCTTTTTATCTATAATTTATACATAAAAGCCCAATACCCAAATACAGAGTTACCAAAGGCCACACTGCTAGTGAGTGGAATAGCCAGGATCCAAGCTCAGAACAAATACCACCATTCTCTTTTTGTTCTACCATGCTGGCATTCGTTTTTATCATATGGATTTCTTTAATAGCAATAAGGAATAGAAATTGCACCAATCCTGTGTGCACTAGCCAGAGCCTTTACTTTAAGAATTAAACTTCAAGCACTGAAAATAGGATTTCTAAGAAGCCTTGAAATAAGGATATCAATGCAAGCATCAGGACATTGTGGGACACGGATTACCAATGGTGAAGCTACTTGGGTTTAAGGTCAGGTAGGTCATGATCAAAGCTCTGTCTGTCCTGGCTGAGGGTATATTTAGCATCCCTGGGTTTGATCATCAGACCTGAGACTCTCATGGAACCAGGAGCAAATTCATGGACACAGGACTGCCTACAAAGTAGGTCCAGCTCCAGACCACTCCTGGCTAACATTTTACCCAAAGTCCAGTGAGGTGGGTTTGTAGTGGACAACCAAACTACACTGTAGTTATAACTTACTTGTAATTTGCCAATGATTTATTTATTATTAAACTGCTTATGTATAAATTGTATTTCGTCTACATTACAGTGTCCACTAATCATTTTCCACTAACCATTTTGTTGTATTTTAAAAACCTCCAGTTAAAAGCACAAACACTGAAGCAAGAGGAACCAGTAGGGTTTTCTATCCTAATCCTCATACCCCTAGTCTGGGTAGGCCTGAAAGACATCACTGTCAGCCCACAGGGTCCACATGGAACACTGAAATGGGAACAAACAAAGTTATCCATGTTACTTTTCTTCCCAGGGACTGGTGTACCTAGATCACGTGCCCCACTAAGCCAGAGGAGAATCTCCAAAGGCCAGAAGAATCACACACAACATGCAGCTCCTCTCCCTCCCCCATCCTCTCTAATCCCGGAAAATGGCTACATTCCCTTTCAATGGCAAAGAGACCACCTCAAAATCTTCTGTAACTCCTATCTCGCCAATCTAAACCCTAATATTACAATGTTTTCCACAACAGTCAGTCACAGGGAACGTGAAAATCTCTCTCCCTTCCGATCGTGGCACAATCACAGGAGAACATAATCTTTGGATGAGCAAACTTCCTCTTCAAACAAAAGAATATTTCTCCCTGGGCGGCGAGAGACATTTAGCCCCTCTAATATGCCCTGTTGTGGAAGGTGAGCCTTCCAGGCTTCAGTGATGGGGATAATTACAAGGGGATTTGCAGTCAGGGCCTGCAGGTGGGAAGGAGGGAGGGAGGGAGCAAGGAAGGAGAAAAAGCAACGATTCCAACAGCTTTCTCATGTCAGTGAAGCATCTTCATGCTCAAAATGAGCATCGCTTCCTTATCATTGACCTCTCTCTCTCCCATAAAGTCTTCTTAGTTGTGAAAAGATGGTTGTAAATATGGCTCCCACAGTTTGAGATGTTGAAATGTCTGAGAGATTTTAGCACCTCCTGGTTAAGTTCACACACTGAACTGAAGTGTGGCTGCCAGGCAGACATTCTCACAGCCTCTGCCATCTTTATTTCATGCGTCATGCCAATAGCCAGGGTACACGTGGACAGTCATTTCACAGATAAAGCTGTTAACCCAAAAGAAAAGCAGAAGGTCTACTGCTTGGAGAGTCCAGGCAATTACCAGTCCATCTGCTTCTACTAAGAGGCAAAACAGAAACGAGGAGAGATGTAAAAGGCATAAGGACAACGGACTCCTGTCTAAGGTGAGCATCTCTGTGGACAAGCATGTGTCCAGTTCAGTGATCTGAGCTGGAAACCAGGGCAAGAGCTGTTCTAAAGAGCTCTACAAAGCCATTTGCTGCAGTAAGCACAGGGACACTCTGCCCTTGTCTAAGTGCACAGGGAGATCTCATCAATCTCTCCACCATCTGGAACTTCTGCAGTTCCTAGGTAGATGGTAGGGCATACCTCGCTATCACAGAAAGAGTGAGAACGTATTAGTGGAGCATTCCACAATTCACTTAACACTAGATGCATTTCAGGATGCACTCTTCATCTCCATATTCCTTTATTTTGGTTGGTTGGCTGGTTGGGAATTGGTTAATTTAAGCCATCCTCCTTTACACCCCTTGTAACCAGATGTCAAGACCCTTCATAGGAAAAAGCAAGAAAGAGTAGCACTGAGTAATAACATGTAATGTTTTTGTATATGTTACTCAGGAAAAAAAATATATTTACCTTCTTTCCTAAGAAAAAATTATCTTCCCTGAGCTTTGCATCTCAGAAAAGGGATTAGACCTCACACTCTTCCTGGCACATCCACTTCCAAGACAAGAGATGAGCAACCCTCATAAAGTGACCAGGAAGAAACAACTGTCAGTGAACTGCTGCTATTTTATTGCGCATTTTAAAATGCATTTAATTTCCTGTGGTTTTACTTCAGAAGTATTCATGCCTACACATTAACAAAACAAATAATTTGCACTCTCAGTTACCTTCCACAGATGTGCATGGTCTGAAGGACAGAGTATTTCACATGCCCAAGTGCAGATCCTTTCCACCACGCAGATGAAGGATGGCAGAAGCAGGGGCATTAAGAGACTTGCCTGACACCAAACAGGTTGTTTCAACATTCGGGCTCAATTTCCCCAAAATGTCTGAACTCTGATGGAAAGGAAGAAAGACAAGATCAAGGAAGCAGCAAAGGAAGAGAAGGGAGAAGAAAGAAAACTTTGGAGACAAGAGGGAAGCATGGCCGTTGATGTCTTGGGCATTTTTCCCACTGCCCCCCTTTTTCCTATATGAGCCACTAGGGAAAGGAAGCCGAGCAAGAAGGGGGGGGACCACTGGCAACCGGAGAGCCACGCTCCTTCTCCTTTCGCCGCATCACTCTCCTTTCCACTCATGTTCTTCCTACCAAACCTCTATTTTCACTTGTTTCTCTTTCTCTGTCTCAAAAATTTCTTCTTGTGTCTCCTATCCTTTCTTCTCTCCACATTGATACTCTTCCCGAATTTCCCTTCGTATGCAATTGCCAAAATAAGTTGCTTTTTTCAAAGCTGAACATGAAACCTGGAGCCAGCATAACCTTAAGAATTGTCCATTCCTCTGAAAGCTGTTCCTACTTCACACCCAAAGTTCCCCCACCCTGTTCCCCCTTAACTCCCCAGGAAATCCCAAATCTCTGTAGACTGAAAGTCTGCCTGCTTCCCTCCTGAGATTTCCCCACGTGCCCAAGCAGGGTGCCCCCACCATTCTGAGCAGATGCCCCCCAGACAGGTATGGTAAACACATGCTGGGATCAAAGATGCTATTAATAATAATGCCATTAAACAGGCCTTGGCAGGCTGGGGTTAATCTGGAAACACGCATGCTCATCACACATGAAGCTCATAATACACGGATAAAGGAGACGCTTTATTCTCCAACTCACTCGCATTCATTTATATTCCAAAGTCTCCACCTCTCTCCCGACGGAATCACTCAGCACAGTAGGATTTTCTCTGCTCAAACCCACTCACTTTAAAAGAACTGAAAAGGATGGGCTTAGCTCCTCGCTGGCATCAAGGCTTCTTCTCTTTGACAACTGGCCCAGAGATCTGCAGCTTCATCTCTTCATCTTTTCCCCCCTGCACACACATGTGCAAAACTCACAGCATCCTTATTGTAAGTGATTTGAAATTCTATTGGGTTCACATTGACCCCACAGTAGATGCTCTTGTAAGCTAGAGTGATGGGATATTAATTCCCTCTCCCCTCCCCCTGATCTGGGTTAAAAAGAGCTGCCACCTCCTGAGAAAGAAAGCAGAGGCTGGTCTATTTCACCTCTAATTTGACTTTAATAGAAGCTGATTCTTGGCTCTACAGCTGTCCCTCCTGGAAGCAGCTACCCTTAGGTCTCCTTCCAGCCAGGAGCAGCAGGAAAGGGGCATGTGAGTTCTGTGTGTGTGGTGTGAACAGAGGCAAAAGCACGTGCCAGACAGCCAAGCAACCGAGAGCTGAGCATGCTGAGGCTGCTCTGTAGCCCGTGGTTACCTAATCCCAACTGGAACCTCCCTGAACCAGGCAGGAATATCATGGCCAAGGGACCCATCTGTAAAAATTAATAAATAGATTCTACCCGGGAGTGTCCTGGCACCACCCCCAGATTACCCAGAAATATTCCCTGCCCATCCCCGTTGTTTCCTAATTTTGATTTTGCAAAACTGCAGGTGGCTCCCCTCATCTCAAAGTATATTGAGAAATTCTTAGATCTAGTTCTTAAGATAAAATGCATCCTATTCCCTTTCATTTTTGAAAATGCCTTGCACCACTTCAAGAGGAAATGGAGAGTAAACTGTTAAAATTAAGGAAAGCACTACTAATACTTCTATAGCCTTCAAACTAATATTATTAATGTATTGAATGTGAGACAAAGGCCTTCAGGCCACTGAGAAGAAGTTGTGGACCCCAGGGGTTTTTAAGCAGGTTTTTGCTTTGTGTGTAACGATGAAGTCTGGTGCGTTAAACTACATTTTCACCCAGGCGCGTTCAGCCATTCCTTCACAGGTGTGACCTCAAACTGGCAAGGCCTTGCATGTTCCTTCCCCAAACTGGCTTCACATGAAATGCAATCATAAATATAGATTCGCTCCCCAGTGATCGTTGTCGTCTGCATGAAAGAAACAGTAACATTTCCAGAGATGAAATATAATTTCAGCTGCTGCATTCTTAGACGCACCAATTTTGCATTCATTCACCATTCAGCAAATAGAAACAGAGCCTGTGTACCCCACCAGGTCAGATGCTAGGAGACAGAAGTGAATAAGGACAAAGTGTGTTTCCGCCAATGAAGCTGATACCAATTAATTAATAACACAGGTATTAAATAATTGCGGATTAGAGCAAGTGGCATGAAAAGAAAAATAAGAATCTAAAGTAGAAACTACCAGCTGGGATCCACTTTGAACTACCTCTGGGCGGTAACATTTAAGCAGAGACTAAACAGATGAGAAGGAACTCAAGACACTAAAATTCAGAGCATTACCTTCCAATGTGTTCAAGGAGAGGAAAGAGCAAGAGCAAGAGCCCTAAGGCTGGAAAGAACTTGATGGGTTCAAACATGAAAAAATGCTTAATGTGCCTGGTTTGTAGTAACCAAGGGAGAAAACCATGCAGGACGGGACAGTGTCTGCCATCCTCTTACGGATGCGTCCAAATCCCTGTCAGAATGCAAGTGAGGAAGAGGAATGGCATAGAGATGGCCTTGGATCGCCTCTAATTTGTAAAAGAAGCACAAACTTTGAGACTTTGCCTAATGTGGGTAATAAATTGCTTGTGGCATACCTCAGTCCTGAACATACTGCACCATCATCCTGGAATACTGCATTTGAAAATCTGCAGGACGGAGCACAGGCTGTGGACTCCCACAATCCTGGCTCCCAATCCTCAGCCACGTTCCTAACCTCCCTGAGATCCAGTCTCCAACTCACACATGAGCACATTTCCTAACGGAACTGACTTGAGAAGGCACATTTTGGATATTTAATGTTGTTAACTGGTTGAAACTTTATCAAATAAATAACTGCTGCTTAATTCAGTCTTAGAGCTCACTTGCCCACCAAACACAAAAATGGGTGCTCTATAGTAGTGTCCTACACTAATACAATGCAAACCACAAACATGAACCACTTGCTATAATTTTAAATTTCTCAATAGTCATGTGAGAAAAAGTTTTTTAAAACATAAATTATTTTTTTAATGTATTTAACTCAACATATCTAAAACATTGTCATTCAACAGATAATGTTTTTAAAATATCAAGGAGACATTTTACATTCCTTCTGTTCTGCCTTTTAAATGGGGTGTACATCCCCCACTTAATAGCACATTTCAATTCCAACTAGCCACATTTCAAGTGTTTAATAGTCAGATGTGGTTACTGGCTAATATAATGAATAGTGCAGCTCCATAAAAACAATCAGAGTTTTAGACGTGAGTTCCATGACCTGTCTTTAATATAATTGCAAGATTGATGAAACCTAGAAAGAAAATAAGAAAAATAAACTAGGCAATAGAGATAAAGCCAATCCCATGTTTAGGAGTCCACTCTGGTTTCTGAGTGCTAATGAAACTTTCAACTTTTCTGCCTCCCTGAACCATTCATGTAGCATTCGTTTAATCATCTATTCATTAGTTCATTCAACAAGCATTCGTTGAGCATCTTCTCTTGTCCAGGTGCTAGGGATGCAGACATGAACAATCATAATTCCTGCCCACAGGATGCTCAAAATTTGGGTGGGAATCTTCCAACCCAATGTTTAGTCAGCACATCCTCAGGATTTCTCCCTCCCCAGCTAGAGTTAGGGAGATATGTGTTCTGGTTTCAACTCTTCTAACAAGCTGACAATCCCTGAGAAAGCATTTTCCTCATCAGAGTCTTTGCTTCCTTATCTGCAATATGCGTGAGTTCATCTGAATGGCCATGAAGCAGCCTTTTGATCTGAGATCGCAGCTTCAGCATAAACCCCATTCCCCTGTGCCATGTCCTAATGATATGTGGGAACACGGGGGAGCGAGCTGAAGACAGCCACCTCTCCTACGTCTACCCCCGGAAGAAGCAGCTTTGTTCATTTCTGAATCTTTTCCCTCCTGGGCCTTTTGTGGTTACAGGAGTTGTCTAGCTTTGTTTTACTTTGCTTTGTTTTAATTACATTCAAAATTAGCAAAACAATCCCTGTGGTCCACCTGGAAAAATAATTGGCCCATTTGGTACATCTGACTGCGTGAAGAGACCCCCTTGTCATCATACCAGGGCCCCACACATATTCTGCTCCCAGGTAGATGATGTCTAAGAAACCCAGAGAGCTCATCTAGCCCATCATTAACCTCATTTTGAGACAGCCCCAGAGGCAGTCCTTCAGCCACCGGCACAGCCGGCTGTCAATTGTGTCAAGGCAGTAACATATTCGTTAGCAGGGGAGCAATCCAAAGAGGTAGCCATAGATCCAAATGCCTGAAAGATATTCTGGAATGTGGTAATTATGTCCTGCAGCTGCCAAGGGTGTCCTCTGTGAGTTCGCAGATAGTAGTTGTACCATGGAAAGAAGAGGACAGGTAACAGCAGCCAAGTTGTTAGTAACGAACAACAGGTTTTGGTTCTAACTCACCAAGACAGTTCTCAACACTTAAGTCATGATTCATCCTCAGGTCCCTACAACTCTCCCCACGAGATGCTGCTCTTAATATGGGTGCTAGGTATCCACGTCCTGATCACAGGAGATAGAGACGGGGTACCAAGGTATAGGGAAGTTAAAAGTAAGTGATAGGAGCAAGAGAGAATACACTTGCTGTTACTAAGCATTCTGTGGCTCTATTTTTCACCACTGTCATCTCCTAATTTCCATGTTTTAAAAAATGAGAAACTTCTCATACTTTGTCCCAAAACTTATATGTAGTTTGTTTTTCCATTGATAGTAAAATAGAATAACATGGCTTCAAATGACCCAAAGTTACCAATTAGTGAGTTCACTAAATGGTGGTGGAACCAAGAGCTCTGAAATACAGGAAAATTGGAGTAAATCCAATGAATTTCCCTTTTTAAAAAAACTTAGCGGCACTATTCACTGAAACTCACATCCCCTGGCCACCGCAGCCATCTCCATTTGAGCTTGTGTCCAGTGTTCAGAGCTACAGGGAGCATCTGGCTGTTAGGCTGGGCAGGCGGTATTCGCAGTTACCACCACACGATTTAGGTCTTGAGGCACAGCTGCACATCCTAAACCTCAGCAGGCAGTGCTCATTGATCATGATAATATTTCTCATTGAGTCTATCTAGACTAAGCCTCAGAACCATTCTCAACCTGGAATCGTAGGCATCACCTACTGATTGATCAGAGTTGGCATGTGATCCTAGCCCACAATCTCCTCTGAATTATAAATGGACCACTTGTATTGGTTTCCTGTGACTACTATCAAAAAAAACTACTATGAATTGAGTGGCTTAAAAAAATACAAATTTAGCTTACACTTCTAGAGGTCTGAAATGTGTCCACAGTGCTGCATGCCTTCTCCGGGCATTAGGGAAAAGTCCATTTTCTCGCTTTTTCCAGTTTCTAGAGGCCAGCATCTACACTACTTGGCCTGTCGCCTCTACCTCCTCTTTGAAGCCAGCAGCACACAGCATAGCATCTTCTCTCCTCTCTGACCTCTGCTTCTGACTGCCTCCCTCTCATTGCACCCATCCTGAAAATCCAGCATAATCTTTTTCAAGATCCTTAATTTAATCACACATGCAGTCCTTTTTGCCATGTGGGCATCAGCATGTGGGCAACTCTTTTAGCCTACCACAACGTGTCTTGGAGAAAGTTCCTCTGAAGAACCACAGGAGAGACCTGTTGGTAAGATTTATTGATGGAAGCTAAGCAGATAGCAACATAACTGAGAAGCTGACCCTAACCTCTAATTATTAATGAACCAAATTCATTAATAATCTTTTGATGAAATTTAGAGTTAAAATACATCTTTGAACCAATCATCCCAGAAATCTATTAAGATATACCATTGGACAGATACATGCAAAAAAAATGAAACTAGACCACCAACTTACACCATACACAAAAATAAACTCAAAATGGATAAAGGACTTAAATGTAAGACGGGAAACCATAAAAATACTAGAGGAATTTAAAGGCAACAAAATCTCAGACATATGCCGAAGCAATTTCTTCACCAATACAGCTCCTAGGGCATTGGAAACTATAGAGAAGATAAACAAATGGGACTACATCAAAATAAAAAGCTTCTTCACAGCAAAAGAAACCATCAACAAAATGACAAGAAAGCCCACTGCATGGGAGAACATATTTGCCAATGTTATCACTGATAAGGCTTTAATCTCCAACATTTAAAGGGAACTCATACAACTTAACAAATGGAAGATAAACAATCCAATAAAAAAATGGGCAATGGACCTAAATAGACACTTTTCAAAAGAGGACATTCAGAAAGCCAACAGAGATATGAAAATATGCTCAAAGTCACTACTCATCTGAGAGATTCGAATCAAAACAACAATGAGGTACCATCTCACACCTGTCAGAATGGCTATCATCAACAAATCAACAAACGACAAGTGCTGGAGAGGATGCGGAGAAAAAGAAACCCTCCTGCACTACTGGTGGGAATGCAGACTGGTGCAGCCACTGTGGAGAACAGTATGGAGTTTCTTCAAAAAGTAAAAAATGGAACTCCCATTTGACCCTGTGATCCCACTTCTAGGAATATATCCCAAGAAACCAGAAACACGAATCAGAAAGGCTATATGCATCCCTATGTTCGTAGCAGCACAATTTACAATAGCTAAGATATGGAAACAGCCTAAGTGCCCATCATCAGATGAATGAATTAGAAAACTGTGGTACATCTATACAATGGAATACTATGCTGCTGTAAAAAAGATCCTTCTTACCATTTGCAGCAGCATGGATGGAACTGGAGAGCATTAGGCTAAGTGAAATAAGCCAGTCAATGAAAGAAAAATACCACATGATCTCTCTCATTTATGAATAATAAAGAACATTATAAACTGAAGAACAAAAATAGATACAGATGCAGAGCTGCATCAAACAGACTGTCAAACTACAGAGGGAAGGCTGGGGAGGACTGGGGGACGGGGGAGTAAGAGATCAACTGGTCTTGTATGCATCCACATAAGCATAACCAATGGACACAAGACATTGGGGGGAGGGGAAGAGAGGGGAAGGTCAAGGGGGAAAAAATGGAGACTTATCTAATACTCTTTGTAATACTTTAAGCAATAAAACAAAATTTTAAAAAAAGATATACTATTAAAAAATAAAAATTTTACCTGCAGGTAAAAATGTTAAGTTTGATCTTCCCTTTTTTCTGGTCTTCTGGTCTTATCATCTGTATTAGTTATAACTGCTCCTCTAATGCACAGCATTTGTAAAGTAAATTGTAACTGAGCTCAACTGAATGTCTTGCCTTTGGGGGCTTCAGAACTGCATGACAATTTGCCAGGACCTAATGCAAGAAGGATGCAGCCCTTACTGTGCCCCTCTCTTATTTAGCTTTTTATGAAGATTCCTATTTTTTATTACATGTAATGGAGGTCAGTTTCATTACTGCCAATCTACAAGCTGCTACAGTCACTCTGGGAGATATTAGCCTGTCACCACTCTGCCAGCTGGGTCTCAGAATTCTACAATAGGTCTTGCTTTTTAGCTTTAAGAACAGAAAAATTAACCACAGAGAGCACAGCATTACGTGACTCTCAACACCACTCCCAGGAGAATGGCAGTGATGAACTGACACCATCCAGTGCCTGCAGAGGTTCAATACCATGACTAGAGGCTATATCCACCTGGCAGACCCAAAGAAACTTTCCAAAGAAACATCACCACTAAACTTGAAGTTGGGCTAAAGTTTCCTCTAAGAAGATGCTTGTTGAACAAGACTAATATGACATGGAAAGACATGTCCAATATTCCACTGTGGGAAAATGATGCCAGTTTTGCTTAATATGTGTATAAATAATTAGAAAAAACATACCAAAATAACAATGATGATTAGCTCAGGAATGCTGTTACAATTACTTTTTTCCCCCTCAATAGTTAATCCAAATTTTATCTCTAAATAGAGTGCCATAATATAAGCATAATATTTTTCACATATTTTTTTTCCATCTGGTCATATCTCTCCTTCTTACCTTTTATTATTATTTTATTGTCTAAAAGTTTATATATGTCTCTTTTTTCCCCAACTGACTCTTGCCCCAACCATTTCCACCCCAGGCAAGTCCCCTCTGCCCCAGTGTCTGTGTCCATTGGTTATGCTAATATGCATGTATACAAGTCCTTTAGTTGCTCTCTAATTATTTATTTTTGGCTTGTTTGCATTTTCTAGGTTTCTGCAATAAAAACATTACTTTTGTAAAATTTAAAAGTGTTTTTAAATAATAATAATGTGTAGCATTCATCTTGGCAACAAGCTAACCATGACACTGTACAAGTCTTGAATAAATCGAAGAGGCAAAACTGTGTTTAAACTTGTGTAAGCTTGGATAAATTTCTTAATTATGTTGAGCTACATATTAGGAATATACTAAATGGCAGACACTGTTTCTAGGGATGAAAGTGTTGAACAAGGTAAGCAAAGTCCCTTGTGGGAAGAGAGGGAAGACAATAAAATGCGCATTCGAAATGTCAAATAGTTCTCAGTGCAATGACAAAGACAAAACAGGGTCCTAAGCTAGGGAGTGACTAGGGGATTCTTTATGTTGGGGAATCAGAGAAGACCTGAGAAGGGAACACAGAAGCTGAGACCCGAGGAGAAGGAGCTGGCCATCAGAAGAGCAGGAGAAAACATCTCAGGCAGAGGAAAAGCCCTACAGTGAGAACAAGCCTGTTGTGTTCATGGACTGGAAGAAGGCCAGTGTGGCCAGAGCTTCAGGAGCAAGGAAGCCAGTGGAACAATATGAACTCAGAGAAGGAAGCAGCAGCCAGGTCACATGGGGCCTGAAGACCAGCGTTGGGATTGGAATTTTGTAATAAGTGCGATGGGAAATCACTGTCGGTCTTTCACAAGGAGTACGTGATTTACATTTTCAAAATCAGTCTAGCTGCTAGGAGAGGATTGGATTGGAGGGTGAAAGAACGTAGCAGTCTAATTAGGAGGCTACTGCAATAATGCTAGCAACAGGTATGTTCTTTCACCCTCCAATTCAACCCTCTCATAGCAACTAGTCTGAACTGAGATGGTTACAGTACAGAAAAGTAGATGGGTATTGTGAAATAGAGTTGATAGGGCTTACTAATGGCTTAGATGTCAGAGAGAGAAATGAATCAAGGATAATATGCATTTAATCAGCAAGTATCAATAAGTACCTAACACATGCTAAGCACTCACACAGTAAAAAGCAGCTGATGAATAGTGACCCCACTTACTGAGATGGGCAAGAATATGGTAGGAGTAGGTATGGGGTAAAGGAAACCAAACGTCCTGCTATCTTTAAGATGCTATCTTTATTAAGATAAATCTAGCTGCTCTTACAGACAAATACAAAAATCTAATGGCTCAATACAATAAGATTTTATTTCTTGCTAAAACCCAAATCAGTTATTCTTGATTAGTAGGCAGCTGTCTTCCAAGTGGTGATTCAGAGACCCATGTTCCTTCCATGTTATGGCCCATCCATCTTCGACATTTGGCTTTAAAAGTCACTAGGCTCATCTGTAGCCATTTGAAAGATAAAGAGTATGGACAATCACGTGTGGGAGGTTTTAATGGGCCAAACCTAGAAGTGATATCTATCACTTTGGCTCACATGCCATGGGCTAGAAATCTGTCACAGAGCCATACCTACTGGTAAGGGAGGCTGTAATGTGCAGTCAAGGTGTGTGTCCAGGAAGAGGAAATGAGTTGGGAGACCTCCCAGTAGTGCCTATTAGTTTCCCAATAGAGAGGTTAAATAGCAGTTGAAGTATAAGTTCAGAAGAGTGATTTGAGACAGAGATAAAAATTTCAGCATAATCACTGTACACTAGCTATAGTGTAAATAGAGAGAAGTAAAAGATCTTGGTTATAGCATCCTTAGAGGTCAAGCAGAGGAGAAGGAGCCAGCAAAAGGAAATTAAGACTGAGCTGCCAGGGAAGCAGGAGCAAGACCAGAAAGCAGGTGACATAAAAAAAGATGAGAAGGAGGCTGTTTCAAGGAGGGTGGTCCCTGGTCAGCATGGCTCAGTGGTTGAGCATCAAACTATGAACCAGGAGGTAATGGTTTGATTCCTGATCAGGACAGATGCCCGGATTTCAGACTCCATTCCCAGTTAGGGGTATGCAGGAGGCAGCCAATCAATGCTTCTCTCTCATCACTGATGTTTCTATCTCTCTCGCCCTCTCCCTTCCTCTCTAAAATCATTAAAATTTTTTTTAAAAAAGGACAGTGGTCAGTTGTATCAAAAGCTACTGACAAAATGCTAACCACTGGACTTAAAAACATAAAGATCACTGGTGACCTTGATAAGAACACTTTCAGTGGAATATCAGAATTGGGAGTAGATTGGGGGAGAATGTGAGGTGAGGAAGTAGAGAAACTATAAACCACAATATCAAGATGTTTGCTGTGATGAGAGAAAAGAACGTAGCACAAGTGAGCTCATGTGTGTGTTTTAAGATAGAATAATCCTGTTTGAAAAATGGTGATACAGAAAAAAAAAAAAAAGGAGAAAATTACCACACAAAGTTCTTGAGAAAGGATGAAGATGGGATCTAGAACACAAGTAGACAGGTTGGATTTAAATAAGGATAAAACTGTAACAAGAAGGAAGCTGGAAGGTGTGTGTATAGATATAGACAAGAAGTAGATTTGGGTGATAGGCGAGTTATTAGCTTACTGATTTTGTTTTGTTAGTAAAATACAAGGAAATCTCCTCAACTGGGAGTGACCGCTGAGGAGAGAAATAAGAGATCTGAGAAAAGAGGGTGTTAAGTAACTTGATGAGAAAGAAAGGGCAATGCGGTAAGAATGACAGGTGGATATGAGTTCATCTGAGATTGGTTGTCCTAATTTGAATATGTGATCAGTTGGTCCAACTGTATGTTTTCTCCAAGAAGTTTTGACTACTCAAGTGCAGGCATGGAGGCAGCAACTGTACAGGGTTACCCACAGTCAGTTCTAATCAGGTAGGCTCCAGAGTCAGAGAGGGGCAAAGGGGTCAGGGGTGATCCTAAGCATCAATCACGGAATCCTAACTGGGAACGGTGGAAAGTATGAACATGAGGACAAGAAAGGACAGTGAACTTGGGAAGGACCCCTGGCCTGGAGGTCTCAGTGACGGAGGACAGTAGTGATAATAAGGTCGTGAGCGTGACCATGAAATTGAGCAAAGGAGTTGGGAGGAGGAAAAGATTTTGGAGGTGAAGGAGTAAAACAACTCAGAGGCCACAATGTTCATGGGTCAAATCCCTGGATACTGAGGTCACCATCTCCAATAATGGAAAGAGGACTAAAGGAGGCAAGAGCAGAGAGCTAAGTACTAAATGCATCAATGAACTTAGTACACGTACGAGATATCTTCCATTTGCACCCTCCCTTCCCTCACCATGACTCTATTCACCCTGCACTATTTGGAAATGTGAACAAGCCCCCTTGCCCTCTGGCTTCCAAATGCAAGATGAGAGAAAAGGAGAAGTGTGTGACCTTGGAATATTTATTCCCTTTGCTCCATTGTTGCAGGATTGCTGTGGACGAACCTCACCCCTTAACAAACCCAACTCCTGTCGACAGCATCCTCAAACAGCCTTCTCCGTTCCGCACACCCGCTCCCTCCCTTCCCCCTCCAGTCTTAGGCTTATAACAAAGGAGCTCTACTGTTACTAGCCGCAGGCACCCTATGCTTGGGATTTCCCTCACCCTAACCATACTTTTGCAAATAGTCCCTTTATTAAACTCTTCACAAATTATCCTAATTTGAGTGGGCCATCTGTTTCCTGCTGGGAGCATACAGTAGATGATAGCAATATGAATACCTACCTTGTAGGGGTGTTTAATAAAGATTAGAGAAAATGTATGCAAGGCATCTAGCATAGCATCTGGCACATTATAGATGGTGGGGTAGGAGGGAATAGCAGTTGGTTTAGTTGTTGTTAGTATAAGCTCTATACTCAGGTCCAAGTAGGTCTTTCTAATTCATAACTAGTCACTAATCAATTCACAGTTAAGCACCTGGTTTCTGGTAGTACCAAGGAACTCTCAGCCAACCAAGTCACTCAAAGTTATGTGAATAAATATATTCCCCCACACACACACCCAAAAAAAAGGAAGATTTCAAGAAAAAGATTTCAACAAAGTAGTTGGCTTCTAGAGTGATCTCTGTAGACAGGCTGGCTGGCATAATGTTAATATGACTTCATCCTGTGCAAGTGGAAGAAGTATGAAAGAATCAGAAAAAGAAAAGACCTCCATACCTTGCATCTCAAACACACCTCCCTGCTACTGAACTCTGTAGATACAATCTCCTTCCAAGACCCAAGTAGAATGGCCACCTTACCATCAGCTAGTATTACAGTTTGTTTTAATCACAACACAATGTAAATGAAATTATCTATTTACAAATCAACAAAATTTACCTCGATTTTGTTAGAACAAGACCCCTGCCTCAGAATAGAGGTGGATTTCAAAATAGTAGTCAGCATGAATCAGCTGGTTTTACTGATGCTGACTCTGCAGAGGGATAACTGCCTGAGGAGAAACCACCAGCTCAGGACTTCAAACTGCAAAGCACAGTTTAGAGCCTCCTTGTTTTTGTACTTGGCAGACTTGGAGGAAAAACCTATCAAGAAGGCAAGATTAAACTCAAAATGAATTCAGCTCATTTACCCATTTTACAACACAGAGGAACTCATGCTCATGATAAATCAAGCAAACAAGATTGCTTCCTTTTTGTGGCCCATCTGACCTGATCATACTCCCCTGCTTAAAAGTCTCAGTGGCTTACCAGTGAGTGCCCTTCGGATAGAAACCAAAATCTTTCACGTTGCCTCAACTTGCATCACTCTTCACGACCTGCCCACACTCCACCTCGTTAGGTTTTCATTCCTCTGTGAGTTCCTCTCCTCAGGATTCTGTCCCTGGCATCAGAGCAGAGCACTTTGCACATGCTATTCCCTCTCATTGCTCCTGCCCCCCATCCTTAACATCCACTTACTACTATGTAACTTTTATTCATATTTTAGGGCTCAGTATATTTTATTTCCTCCAGAAAGCCTTCCATGGCTAGTTATATCAGCCCATAAAAGGCTCCTCTAGCACTCTGTGCAAAATAAAACATTCTTTAATTACTTTTTGATGCCTGTCTCCCCACTACACCATCTACTCCATGAGGGCAAAGAATGTGTTTGTTTTGCTCTAAACTATAGCCTAAGTATCTAGTACATAGCAGTCCCTCAGTAAACATTTGTTGAACAAATTAGTGAGAGAATAATACATATAGAAAAATATTATGCAGAACTGCCAAAGATATGTAAATCCCTAACCATGCCCAGATTACTGTGCTATAATCTAGAGTACACAATATTGGAAACTGCTTTTTTTGTTTCCAATTTAGGTAAATTTGTTTGTCTGTAACTAGATCATTTCATTTACAATGCAAGTCATTTAAAAATAAAATCCATTACTAAACAATTATAAGACAGTCCTGAATAAATAAACTGGTGAGCAATGGGGGTCCAATGGATTCTCCAACAACAAATCATTCCACATCAATCTGAGATTAATGAATGGTATTTCAGAAAAATGTTATAGAATTCAAAGGGCATTTTTTTTTTAATTCAACACATATTTATCAAGCCCTTGCTATGCATTAGAAGCTGGGAATATGGCAGTGAACAAGACCCCTGCCTTCATGTAGTCCACAAATGCTCTCCTTTGTGTAGCACCAAATGAAAAAATGAAGGCAGAATGACATTATATTGAGTTGAATCTGTAATGGCTAACTCAGTGAATAACTAGTCTTAGCTCTGCCATGACTAGTAAGACCTAGATGGTTTGTCACATTTATGGTAAAAGTGGGTTTAGAAAGCATTACATTTCAACAACCATAAAAACACTAGAGGTCTAGCATACACAAAATCGTGCACCAGTAGCTCGCTTCCACTTGCTTCAGCTGGCCGCCCCACCCTCTGCCGCTCCTAGCTCTCAGCCACTAGTAGCTCCCGCCACACCCTGCCCACCATGAGAGCCGCTGCTCCTTTGGTCATGATGGCATGACAACCACAGGACTTTTATGCGATAGATTGCTTATTTTGACCCCTGTAATGTATGCCAGGAATTTACCATGGTAAAACAATGAAAAGAAGAAAATAAAAGTATGCCAAAATATCATTGTTGCAGCATTTTTATCATGGTTAAATATAGAAAAACAATCTGATTGTTCAACAACAGAATAATGAATAGTATATTATGGCATAATCATAAGATGGAATATTGTGCAACTGTTTTACATTTTCACTTTGTGGAATGTTGTAATCTGATGTGTACTTTTTTTAATTTTTTTATTGATTTGAGAGGAAGGGAGAGGGAGAGAGAGATGGAAACATCAGTGATGAGAGAGAATCATTGATTGGCTACCTCCTGCACACCCCACACTGGGGATCAAGCCTGCAACCCGGGCATGGGGAATTGAACCGTGACCTCCTAGTTCACAGGTAAATGCTCAACCAACTGAGCCACGCCAGCCAGGCTGATACGTTCTTTTAAAACAAGATTACACATGTCTGTTTGATGATTATAAAGGCAAAGCTTATCATATTTGTGGTGAACACAATCGGAAATGAAAAAGAAAAATATGATTAAGACTTATTAGGCATTAAGATCTTACTGGAGTTCAAAATATCAATTGTATAGAAAGACAGAGAAGTGATTTCCTATAATTGATGTGAAAAAGACCTGGAAGTTTTCACTCTGCCTGTTTAAGATCAGCAAACAGTGCAATGTGGCTGTTGACATGAGAATACACCAAAGTGTGCTTATAAAGCAATTTGGGATGAATTTGTCCCCTGCATCCTCTGACTATCAGACTACACTTTGGGGATGCTCTAGCTTACTGTGTCACACCTTGTGCATAACTCTGATAAACCAGATTAGTTCCACAGGAGATAGACTAAGATGATGAGAAGTCTGAAAACTCCTCTATTTCAATATGAAGAACTGTTGAGGGAAGAGGGGAATATTAACCTGGAGAAGATGTCACATTTTTCTGATTCTCATCGTGTGGATGTAATTTTTATTAAAAGGTATGTGAGGTTGTTCTTTTATCCAGTTAAAAATGATGAGGGATGAATGCCTTTTCTTCTGATCAGAAGCTTCATTACCTGAACCAGAGTAATCATGGCACATTTCCACCTCTATCAAAATTCAAAATGTCCAAAACTGGACTCTGCCCTCCCGTGCGCCAGGCCTTCCCCACTCTCCACACTCCACTCCTCGTCAATGTGCAAGCACAGCCCAGCCTCTCCACGCTACTCATGAACCTTCACATGCATACTGCTCTTCCAGGCCTGCCTGCTCTTCTCATGCTCCGGAACTGCCCCCACTTCTCTGCTGATTACTTCTTCATGACTCACTTCCCCCACCACCCACGAATGCTTAGCCCTGCCTTCTCTGCGCTCCCGTGGCAGCCAGTATGTGCCTCCACTGGGAATAAAGGAGTGATCTAGTTAATTGCCCACCTTCACCACTGACTATGAGTTCCCTGCAGCCAGGAGCCTGCCAGTTCAGTTTCAGCCCCAGTGCTTGGCACAGTGAATAGATGCTCTGTTACAACTAGTCAATGAGTTAACCGCTTTTCCTTTATAAAATCAATTTTAACCATTTTCCCCATGAACAGACGTCTCTCATTGCAGGATACCTTGGACAAATACTGAAAAAGCACGACTTTTGTTAAACAAATATAAGATGGTCTCTTTCTCCTGCCTGGTACTCCTTGAGCAAAAGTCCCTCCAATGGCACCGCCCCTGAAACCAACGCAAACGTGTGTAAATCCCAGCAGCTTAAACACAAAACATAGGCAGGCAGTTTAACTTGCTCTATGAACTCTGCCATTGTTGGGTTGTTGGTTTAAAAAAAAAAGAAATACCATTCCATCTGCCATAAATCTATATTTCCCCCAAATGAAATATAATACCCCTGCTTTCCTCCAACAGTCAGATAATCATCTCCTTGTTTTATGGGAAATGATTTAGAAGAGAAAAGAATTGGTCTGACAGTCTCATAAGTTTCAGAAAGTGCTTACCCTGATGGTCTCCTTCTTGTGTGTCCTATTTCTTCTCATCTCTCTCTATACACACACACACACATGCACACATAGTCACATATGCATGTACATACTCTTGCACACATGAAATCTAGGTCTCTGTCACATCAAGCCAAGACTGGAATCATGCTGTTATTAACCTGCCATAGACCTAAGTATATTCTCCTATCTCTAAATTGCTTCCTGCCTATTCTTTGCTATTTTTCCAGCTCTCCATCTCTGACTCAAGTCCACAAAAATAAAGACTTTCAATATTATGCAGCCCTTCAATCCTGACGTAGAAAACACTTACCCTTGTACTTTCACTATTTTGGAAGGCAGGGGCACCCATTATCTTACTCTGTTTTGACCTCCTCCTTCAATGTTTCCCCCTGAGGCCACGGACACAGTTGTCCATCTGCCTCCCAGCCAGCATAGCACATCTCTTTCTAAGAGAGGCAGTCATTTCCTTAAACACTTCCCCGCCCAAATCCTCCTTCCACCCATGCTTAGCAGTGTTCACCTTGAGAAGGCAGAAGATGACTCTGTGTAGGTGAAAGGAACATGGCAGAGGCCATCGCTGCTCATCACTTCCTGAGATGGAAGAGCCCTCGGGGTACTCAAGAGAATGAGAAACTTTTTTTCTTTGCCACTGATGTTTATTGATTTGTTCAGTTCATTGAGAGCCTCCCTTAATGTTCTGCTTTCATGTTTCTGCTTTGTTGCATGGGTGCAGAAAAGAATATTGCAAATTGATCGGTCTTCCCAGCCTTTGTTGGGAATGAACTCCTATTACTTGAGTTTCTCAGGCCTGTCATCGCATGCTCACATTCCACAGCATATATAATCAGCCTGGCTAAACACTGAGAGCCAAGCTGATTAATTTCTAACATTCTCACCCAAGCCCATTGATGGCATGCCTATTTGATGTGATGATCTCGATGGCCACGTCTGATGGTTTGACCTTTGCCCTTCAACCTGGAGCAATCTATGCTACTACCTGTTTAAGTTGCCAGCACATATGCTGTCTACATCATGCCTAAAGAAAGCCGTCAAGTCTTGGTGCTATGAAAGCCTAGGAGAAGAGCTTTTAAGGGAAACCCATTTCCATTACCAGCTGAATGGCATTCGAGAACCAATCATATATCCATTAAACAAAAAGAAAAGACATTATCCATAACCTACAATATTACGCCTGTACTTTAAAATCTACCCATTCATTCTGATTTAACTTATGTGCTAATTATGATCAATGGATTTCCACAAGCATGTAAAACTATATCACAGCTTTTAATTTCTCATTCTGCCATTTCCCAGAATTCTGTTATTTTAATTACTTCATATCCCACTTACTTCTAATAGCTCAGAACAAAGGGGTCATCATTACCAACACCAATATATCTCTCTCTCTATATATATATATATAATTTTAGTCACATTGGCCCTAATTTTAGGTTAGATGGGTTTTATTTTTAGTTTTTATTACAGAAGTGGAGCCTCTAACAATTTCAGAGACATATTTCATTTACCCTAAAATATCTTTGGTTGTAAGATAGGTGGTGGTCTATTTTTAGAGCTAAGTTCTCAAAAATGCACATAATTTACATCCTCGATCAGTAGGAACCAAGTAGTTAGAGAGCTACTGCAGGTGCCCTTGGAAGCCAGTTTTTAAGGTCATACCAACTCTTATCCACTCCACAGGTAAAGGGAAGGTTATGAGAACACCAAGGTCACCCAAGGACAAGTCACATTTGCATTTAGTTTAATGAATCAAATACATGTCCTGGATCAAGTGTGCAATGAATAGCATACTGGAGCAAGAAGAGTTTTAAGAAAGGTCAATACACTGAACAGTCTACATACTACTAGAGGCCAGCACAGAGAGGTGGGCATGTAATGGTGCCAAATTACATCACCTTTCCAAATTGGCACAGAACAGAATGCATGCTGCTTATACAGAATTTAAGAGCTTTGATGGACTGTTGAGACCACAACCCATTCCCCCATTTCCAAATGAGAAATAGGGATACAGTGGGAGGACCTGAGATGGGTCCCGGTCCGTGTCTTTTGATGATGCCAATATCAGGATAGGGTTCTTGTCCTTGCGCCTGACATTACCCTTTTCCCCGTTCCCTGAGCCACTTCTCTCTTACCCCAGCTCCTTCCATAATTCTTTTCCCACATATCAAAATGGAAATATTAAACACTGCAAGTTTATAAGAGTTTGTTCAGGTTATCTCCTTGAGAGACGATGTGAGGAGCTTATGGATCAGTTTCTGAGGTCTGGGCATCATTGGAACATAAATACATTTTCTTTTAATTAGTGACCAACCTGATTGGTCACATTCACTAATTATGTTAAAAGAAATAATGATTCAAAGAAAGAATGCTTAAATAGCTTAATTGTTAGCTTTATTCTGTTGTGTGAGGTTACATATGAGCATAACTTAGTAAAAAGAACCAAACTCTAACATTATCTTTCATTTGGACTTTAGTTAATGTGCTATGACTTTAAAAGAGATGGTTCTTTAAAAATAAGTGTGCATGTATACATACATATTTGTGTGAGTTTCAAATGCTGTGCTTTTTCATTTTATGAACTATTTCAAACACACAAGGAAACAAAGAGAACACTGGTATAGATCTCATTCCTACCTTAAACAAACTTTCACTTTGCCATATCAGATTTCTTTTCTTTTACTACTTGTGAATGTACCCATAAATAATACATATTGTTTTACATGATTTACATTTTTATATAAATTGTACATAATCTATGTTACCCTTAACCTTTTTCAAATCCACCTTAAAGTTTCAAGATTTATAAGGTAGCAACAGTTGATTTTAGTGAAGTGTTCTGTATTTTATTTTACTATATAAATAATAACAATCCATTTATTTATTCCCCTCTTAGTAGCTATACAGGTGGCTTCTGGTTCTTCACTGTTACATATGAGACTTCAATAAACATTCTCATACACATGTCCTTGTTCACATTTTCAAGAGCTTCCCTCTAGAGCATTCTTAGCAATGGAAGCTCTGCGTAATGAGGTTTGTGTATTTTCACATTTACTAGACACAACCCATTGTTCTCCCAATTATGATGCAGTGTCCATAATTATACCTATTAGAGTTTTTTTCCTAACTTCTACTTCGTTATTAATATTGCTACACAAGATTACTTTTGATTAGTATTTGCCTGGTATATACTTTTTTCCAATTTCTCTACTTTCAACATTTCTGTATGGCTTCATTTTAGGTTTCATACATCTGGTGTTTATTCCAACCTCATGTAAAACTACATAATTTTTCTAATAAATTTTTATCCCTTCCCCAAACACATAGACCTTGGCTTGCCCAATGATTGAAACAACCCCCATATTTAATTGTTGTCCAGTGTTCTATTTTGACCTGTATTAAACAGGCGTGCACACACAAAATGAGGCTTTTTAGTCAATACTAAGTAAATTTACCAACATATCTTATCAATTTCTGTATCAATCAATATTTCTTCTAACCTATGTCTTTCCTCTGGTGCATATTTTATCTTGCTACAGCACAATCTTTAATATTCTATAGAATATCAAATTTTCTTAGCCTTGGTATGTGGGAAATGTTTTGTTTTCATTTTAAATGACATTTTAGCTATATATAAAATAATAGATGGGGAGATATTTTCTCTGGGCACTTTGAACCTAACAAGATTCTCTGGCACCTAATTTTCCTGATAAGAATTGCTCCTTTAGTCTAATATTCCATCTGTTAAATTTAATATTTCTTCTCTTCCTCATAGTCTCTAAAATATTATTTAAATCCTTGATGTTCTACAGAATGAAGAGGATGTGTCTATATGTGTGTTTTTATTTATTTATGTAGCTCAATTCTTGGAGTATATTTTGATCTCAGTACTCCTGTCCTTGTTCAGTAGGAAAAATTATCACTGTTATCTCTTCAAATATTGCTTCTCCACCATTTCTTCCATTCTTGTCTTCTAGAAATCTTACTAGATGCATGTTAAATTTCTCAATGCATCATTTATGTCTCTCCTCTGTTTTATTTTTAATATTCTTAACTTTTTTTTTGCACTGTCAATAGGTTATTATTGTTGTTGTTATTCTTTTTTTTTATTTCATTGCTTAAAGTATTACAACAAGTGATAGATAAGTATTACAACAGATGATAGATAGGTCTCCATTTTTTCCCCTTGCCCTTCCCCCCCCTCCTCCCTAACCCCCAGTTTCCCGTGTCCACTGATTATGTTCCTATGCATGCATGCAAGTCTTTCAGTTGATCTCCCAACTCCCCCGCAACCATCCCCAGCCTTCCAGCTGTAGGATGATAGTCTGTTCAAGGCTGCTCTGTCTCTGTATTTGTTTATGTTTATCATTTTGTAATGGTCTTTATTATCCATAAATAAGTGAGGTCATGTGGTATTTTTCTTTCATTGATTGGCTTATTT